>CAUYSK010025016.1:0-12993 GCA_963575035.1 Avahi laniger | reverse complement strand
GACCTTTGTTTTTCTTTTTGTAAAGATTTAGCTTTGAAGCTGCTTGTACTTCATTGATTTTCATTGCTGTATAATATTTCCATTTGGTAAATAATACCAGTTTGTTTATTCATCCACCTGTCAGTAGTCAATGTGGTTATTTTTTGCCACAATGAATCTTACTTCTGTGGCCATTCTTGGTTAGGGCTCCTGAGGCACAGTGCAAGCATTTCCCTTCAATGTACCATATGAATGGAATTGCCAGATCATAGGTTCTGAGTCCAGATTTAGAAGATAATGGCAATTGTCTTCTAAAGTGATTGTACCAGTTAATACTCCCATTAACAGTGTATAAGATATCTTCTGGATCTGTATATTGTCCCTTGATTATTTTCATACTTTGAGATTTTTGCTATTTAAATGGGGTAAAATGATCTGTGATCTTAATTTGCCTTTCCCAGATTTTAGAGAATTTGTTGGCTCTTCATGTTTATGTTGATCATATTTGTTCCCTCTTCTATGAAATGCCTGTTGGTGTATTACCCTGTTTGTTCTCTTGATTATCATGTTCTTATTGATTTATATGAGTTTTTGTACATCCTTTTTGCTATTTTTATGTCAGATAAGTGTTGCTGAATCTTCTCTCAATTTGTGGCTTAATATTTTTACTTTTTAAAAGCTGTCTTAATTTACAAGGAAGTATTTAGCTTTCCTTTTGGAGGTAGTAATGTTTGTGGCTTTTTACAGAAATCTTTCCTTTTCCCAAGATCAGAAAATCATCTATCTGTATTTCTGCCGAAAAATGAATAAAGTTTTGCTTTAACTTTGAAATTTTTAATTCAGCTGGAGTTAATATTTATGTATGGTGTGAGGTAAGGATCCATTTTTTTCCATTTGCATAGCCAGCCTTTCCATTAAATAGCTCTACTTTTTTTTTCCTCAGTTGATCTGTCATGCCACCTTTGTCACATTAACATTCCATATGTGCGTGCCGCTATTCCTTAACTCTCAATTTTGTTCTCTTGGTCACTTTTTCTGTGCCTACAGCCACACTATTTAAATTTTGGCGGCTTTTTAAGTCTCGCTAGCTTGCAGGGCAAGAACCCTCACCTTTATTCAACATATTTGATGAAAGTATCTTGGTGTATTTTTTTTCTGATCCTGTGCGTATATTTTTTTGACAGACATGACATCATACCAAGCTTTCTTTAATATACTAAAAAACGTGACTTTGATCATGCAGTCTTTTATATGGATCCTGTACGTTGCTCCATTGTTGACCATTCAGGCTGCTGACCAAGTTTTGCTATTATGAATTAACACCAGGGCAAATACCCATATATCTTTTAAATACATTGTTGATTAATATCCTAGGAGGAATATTAAAATATGAATATTAAGGGTCTTGCTGAATGGCTTTTCAGAAGGGTTCTACCAACATATAATTCTGTTTTCATTATGTAGAAGAAAATTTCTCAACATTCTAACCCTAACCTTTATATCCTAGCCTTAGGGTATAAATGTTTAAAATGATTTTGTTAGGTGACAAATGTTTTGTTTCAGTTTGGGTTCCTTTGAGACTCAATTTTTTTTTTTTTTTTTGAGACAGAGTCTCACTGTGTTGCCCGGGCTAGAGTGCCGGGGCGTCAGCCTAGCTCACAGCAACCTCAAACTCCTGGGCTCAAGCGCTCCACCTGCCTCAGCCTCCCGAGTAGCTGGGACTACAGACATGCGCCACCATGCCCAGCTAATTTTTTCTATGTATTTTTAGTTGTCCGATTAATTTCTTTCCATTTTTAGTAGAGATGGAGTCTCGCTCTTGCTCAGGCTGGTTTCGAACTCCTGAGCTCGAACAATCTGCCTGCCTCAGCCTCCCAGAGTGCTAGGATTACAGGCGTGAGCCACCGCGCCTGGCCTGAGACTCAATTTTTTAAAATGTGTTAGTCATTTGCAACTTTCTGCAGTTTTAAAAATTCATTTCTCAGACATTTTCGCCTTTGAGTTTTCTGTTTCCTATAATTACAGGAACCCCAGTGCTGAGTAGGTGATAGTCATTCAGTTGATTATTGCAGAACAGCAATAATTCAATATTGAAATTTGTTTTAATTTTATATTTTTATCTTTTTACAGAATAGTTGTAGTTTTTATAATCTGGTTGTTAATTATATTTGAGCTGCATTCCCTTGCATTGTAAGTTTTCTTTTTTGGCGTGGTTAACAAAAATTCTGGTTAATGCTTATTTCATTTTACGGGAGAATACAGATATTTTCATTAGTGAAATATATAAGCAGCTTGTGATCAGGCTGTATGAATTATTTTTATTTTTTTTTTTATTTTTTTTTTTGAGACAGAGTCTCACTCTGTTGCCCGGGCTAGAGTGCTATGGCGTCAGCCTACCTCACAGCAACCTCAAACTCCTAGGTTCAAGCGATCCTTCTGCCTCAGCCTCCCGAGTAGCTGGGACTACAGGCATGTGCCACCATGCCCGGCTAATTTTTTATATGCATTTTTTAGTTGTTCAGCTAATTTCTTTCTATTTTTTTTTAGTAGAGATGGCGTCTTGCTCTTGCTCAGGCTGGTCGCGAACTCCTGAGCTCAAACGATCCTCCTGCCTCAGCCTCCCAGAGTGCTAGGATTACAGGCATGAGCCACCATGCCCTGCCTGTATGAATTATTTATAAGAGATTTGAGTGAAAAGATCCATTCATAGCTTAAGAGTAACTAGAGTCAAATGCATATGGAGGCTTTTATTCAAAATAATTTTCTTACTAATGCTGAATAGTTTGTCATAGTAGTTACATTTTGAGGACTTCTACTCTAAAGAAGTGATCAAAAGGCCGGGCGCAGTGACTCACGCCTGTAATCCTAGCACTCTGGGAGGCCGAGGCGGGCGGATCCTTCTGAGCTCAGGAGTTCGAGACCAGCCTGAGCAAGAGTGAGACCCCGTCTCTACCAAAAAATAGAAAGAAATTAATTGGACAGCTAAAAATATATATAGGACAAATTAGCCGGGCATGGTGGCTCATGCTTGTAGTCCCAGCTACCTGGGAGGCTGAGACAGTAGGATTGCTTGAGTCCAGGAGTTTGAGGTTGCTGTGAGCTAGGCTGATGACACGGCACTCACCCCAGGCAAGAGAGTGAGACTCTGTCTCAAAAAAAAAAAAAAAAAAAAAGAATATGCTTGATAAAGCAGTAGGAATTCTTACATCCATTATGTATTTCTTTCCTTTTTAGTGGGCTTTTGATTTTAAAGGAGTATCCATATTTAATTCAGCTCTCAAATTCTTTAACTCTGAAGAGTGGAAGAGTAACATGAGTATGTTTCTTTTTAACATTCTATGTGAGGAAATGGGAAGTACACATAAAGCACTTCTACATACTGAAGTATGATGGTTATCTCAAGGAAAAGCACTTGTGAAATTGAGTTGTGAGCTCAACTGACCTCTTTTTCACAGAACACCATTTTTATTTAAAAGAACAACTGACTGAGAAACTAGATTATTCACACTTGAACATTTGGCAGAAGATAGAAACGAAAACTAGAAGACCATTTTATTTAGTATCTAGAGAAAGGAGGAAAAACATAACTATTTTTTTTTTCCCTGTGAAAAACTAGTACAGGTTGAACATTGCAAATTTGAAAACCCAAAATCTGAAATGCTCCAAAATCTGAAACTTTTTGAGTGCTGACATGATGCACAAAGGAAATGCTTATTGGGTCATTTCAGATTTTTAGATGTGGGATACTCGATTGGTAAATATATATGCAAATATTCTAAAATCTGAACAATTCCAAAATTCAAAATACTTCTGGTCTCAAGCATTTCAGATAAGAGATATTCAACCTGTATAAAGCTCTGTTTCCAATGGCAGGAACAAAGTCAATCACCATTTGTAAGCGTTCATTTCCTAAAAACATTATTTGGCATCGTGGAGAGAGGAAAAAAAAATAAAATGGCTTTTCATGTCAAGAAGTTTATGACCTAATAAGGAAAATAGAATGCACCTATAAAACAAAAGAATGCAAACAACATAAACTTATAAATGCCCAGTAGCAATGAACAGTATATAAATTATAAGTTAATTAAATGAATTATTTTTAGTTTGTGAGTTATTTGAATTCATTTTTTTCCCATATCAGGTCTATCAGATATAGTTATAACTATTTCAGCTAATGCTAAATCTTTGCTGTAATATCACCAACAGGGAAACAGAAAAAAAAAGAAAGTAAAAGAAATTATACTCGGTATGAAATAATCAAAGACTTAGGAAACAGAAAACAATAGGAAAGACATACACAAGTCCAATGATAAAACAGGAAAAGTTATTTTTAAATGTTTAAAGAATCAAGATAATAAAAAGAATCAATAAAAATGAATAAATAACATAAAAATAGAGCAATAAAGAATAAAATGGAAAATTAAAAAAGAGGAAAAGTGGCCCCAGAAACTGCCGGGGCATCTATGAAAAAAAGATGCTATACAAACACATCGAGTGACACACACCCCAAAGAAACAAATGTAGACACAAGAGACTAATATTCCATAGCCACTGTGACTATCTTCTTAGTAGAGATACATATACTTTTAGAAACATTAGAGTGAATTGGGATTTCAACAGTTTTTTATCACAAATTGTTGTAATTATTAGACAATGAAAGGACTTTTGCAGACTACTTTAACTTCCAAGTCCATACTGAAATCCCTCACATAACTATTCTGCACTTGATCTTAGCCAAAAGGCCAAAAAGTGACGTTCACATAACTATTCTGGCAGGTAGCACCAGACTGTTAGTATTTCTACTGATAGCAGTTCCTTTCATCTCAAAACAACGGGTTTCATGTCTCCAACCCAGATATCTGTCCCCTTCTTCCTTTCTCTCTCTCTCTCCCTTTCTCTAATACACGTAACCCTAATATACCTCTAATATATCTAACTAGAGGCTTCCACGTGGACCCATCATGACCAAGATATTGCATGTAGTCAAGAGAGGTGAACAGAGAGAAAGAACCAATAAACAGGTATACGTGGTAGGTAAAGAAGAGAGAGAATTATGGGCTGAAATTCCATGTAAAGAAAACCTGACGTGGAAGTGGAGAAAGAAAATTAGTTTCACTTGAATAGCAAAGAAATACTATTTTGGGCCAAGCGCGATAGCTCATGCCTATAATCTTAGCACTTTGGGAGGCCAAGGTGGGAGGACCACTAGAGGTCAGGAGTTTGAGACCAGCCTGAGCAAGAGTGAGACCCTATCTCTACTAAAAATAGAAAAAATTAGCCAGACATGGTGCATACTTGTAGTCCCAGCTATTCAGGAGGCTGAGACAGGAGGATCATTTGTGCTCCAGAGTTGGAGGTTGCAGTGAGCTATGATGATGCCATTGCACTGTAGCCAGGGCAACAGAATGAGACTCTATCTCAAAAAAATAAAAATAAAAAAGAAAAGAAAAGAAATAATATTTTGGAGGCCACGAAGTTTGGGAGAGAAAAAGAAATCTGTGGTGTTTCCTTCCCCATGAGTCTCCATGAAATCATATTCCACTCAAAGACTGGAGAGGATCATGGCTCTTATATAAGGAAACAATGCAACCTGGACAGAACATTTTAGAATGTTCAGGTGATACTTCCATGGGACCGTCTTGAATGGTCCCGGATTCAGAGTTTGCTTAGTCGTATATTGGCCATGAGCTTCTCTTCTCCTGTAAGAATGAGTCTACATGTTGCTTTAGCAGCAGAAGACAGCATGAGTCAGTCACTGAGGATTTCGCCTGGACGTAGAAAGTCTGTTTGAGATTTGGACTAATAGCAATTGAGAGAGAGAAGCTAGAGGTTCAACAAAAATTTCCTGGTAACACAGAACTTTGCTGAGAGTCTCAAAATATTTATGGCCTTTTTTTTTTTCAGTATAAACATAGATAACGAGGGTCTCAGAATTTCTCTCCTCTCTGGAATATGATGTCACAGGTTATTCCTATTCCTTACAAGGCCAGCTTCTCTCAAACTGAAGTCCCAGGGGTACCAATCTCAGATTCTGAATCCCTGGGCTCTCTTGCCACTTTCACAAGTAATAAGGAATTTTTTCCTATCCCATACTCCTTCCCTCCCAGAACCTTTCTCCTTGGTGACTCCAGAGGACAGCCTGAAACAACAAGAAAATTGCTTGGTTATATCTATGACCCAGCAGAATGGCAACACCAGTTTTAGACAGCAGAAACAATGCAAGAGAAGTAGATTGTAAAAATTTCTATACATCATCAAACACTTAGAGCAGAGGTCCCCAAACTTTCCGGCACCAGGGACCAGTTTCATGGAAGACAATTTTTCCATGGACCCGGGGAGGCGGATGTTAGAGGAATGGTTTAGGGATGATTTGAGCACATTACATTTATTTTGCAGTCGAACTTCTCTGCTAATGATAATTTGTATTTGCAGCCAATGGCCAGTGCTGGCATCACCACCTCAGCTCTACCTCAGATCATCAGGCATTAGATTCTCATAAGGAACCTGCAGCAATCTAGATCCCTCGCATGCGCAGTTTACAGTAGGGTTCGAGCTCCTATGAGAACCTAATGCCACTGCTGATCTGGCAGGAGCTTATGTGGTGATGTGAGTGATGGGGAGTGGCTGTAAAAACAGATGAAGCTGCCATCACTCGCCCACCTCTCACTTACTGCTGTGCCGCCTGGTTCCTAACAGGCCAGGGACAGGTACTGGTCTATGGCCCAGAAATTGGGAACCACAGACTTAGAGCAATCATGTTAGGACAGGACTATATGACTCTTGATCCATAGTCTGGAAAATACTTGTCACAAGAGATTATTATGTCTCTCAAACAAGCTGAATACACAAGAAATGGAAGGGAGGAAACCACATCTCCAGAATATTTATTCCTCAAAGAGACAAATCCTTTCTTTGCAACTTTGTCCTGATTCCCAAAATATCTATGCAGATAATCCCAACTTTTATAGATTTTCCCTAAATGGATGTTATTACCTGAGCTCTGAAAGTCTATCTGTATGAAATAGCACACAACTTTCATCTTACACAGCAAAGAAAAAACAAGTTGTCTCATCTGCTAATTAAAATATTTTAGTTGATATGTTCTACATCAGCTGTAATGCTTCTGGCTGTAATCTTCCATGAGAACATTGAAAAATCTGGAAAAATCTCTTCTCATTTAACCCAGGAAACTGTATATCTATAAAAATATTAATCTATTATATTAAGGGTAATGGTCATCATAAGGTAGGAAAATGTCACAAAAATGCCAATATTTTAGCATATAAAGCAATTCCTCAAACTTCAAGATACCTAGAAATAGCACCCCAAAAACATCCTATAATACTCCAAGGAAATAACACTTGAATTTGTGAAATATGATTGCAGTAGCATAACTTGTGTGCATCGGTGACTGAGAATGGGGTAGGATGAGGCACAACCGACAGAACTCAGGATTTCCTCAGCCTCTGTGAGGATACAGAGAAATGGCAGAAATGCCTTGAAAAGGGAACAGCTGATGTAAGAGAGGGACAGGAGCCCACTCAGATTCCGAATCTCAGAGAGGAGAGCTGTATTCACTTCACCTGTCCTTGATCACTACACGAGGCCCTGGACAGTAAGCCTGTGTCTCTTTACCCCCCATGGGGGAGATACTCCTCTCACTCATTGCTGGAAGGGAAAGCTTCAGACAAAGCCACACATTGACCCTTTTGGAACCATCAGGGCGTTGTTCTGACTGTGGGCTCGAAGGGCAAGCAGGGTCAAGAACTGCAGCAGAATGAGGAAATGGAGCAGGAACTGAGAAAGTGAAGACATTGGTACAAATGACTGGAAGTTACAGTGACTTCATGTGAACTTTGGGGTAATTCACTTAACTTACCCAACTACGATATTGAATCAGATATTCTCATTATAAATTGTATGTTCTCATTGATGTAATGGCAGTGTTGGGCTAGACATTCTGGTTGTCTACAGTTAAGATCATCATATACTTTAGTTATAGTGGGGATGAGACAAATCCAGACACGTGATACCATTCTTCCCTTGAGTTAACAAACAAAAAAGTTCCCATATCCAAATATGTATTCAGATAGAAGTTTATTTTCAACCTGTTTTTCTTACCTCAAAGCAACACAATAACCTTTTGCAGACTAGACATTTCAATTTCATGTGAGGGAAATGTGGTCAGAATATCATCTGTAGGACATACTGACAGAAAGGGAGTGATGTGGTGGGCACAGAGAACACTGGAATTTACTGTTTTCCTGCTCTTTGATGTCACAGGGAGCCATAAAACAATGAGAAGGAAGGCACAGCTGGCCTTAACTGGAGAAGCAAGTCCATAATATACACAATCTGCAGAATTAGTTAATAAATGATCAGAATATCACCCCAAAATAATAGACTTTCAATCTCCTCAGGCTGTTTGTATGATGATCTCACATCTACAAAGTCTTTCTGCCCTTGTCCCTATCACTAAAGCAAATTTACAGCCACTTCTTGGAGAAGAGTCACCTTTTCATTGTCCACCATGAAAAAATGGTAGCTTAGTCACTGAGTCACGTGAAAAGAAACCATGATAGAAAGAGAAACATCGCAAGTGTTGATAACGAAGAGAAACTTTTTCGACCCACCAAGGTTAATAAAAGCACAGAATCATTTTCATCTGCTTGAAAAATGTTCTCTAGCCAGAAGGCTCAGAGTTCTTAGGCTAAACTTAACAGGAGAGGTTATGTACAGAACGTGAAGTGGCTGTTTCACTGAGACCAGAAATGAGTATGTGATTAGCCATCTAGCACATGGACTATAGAATTTATAATAATTGCCAGCTATGACCTAAACAACCCAAAAGTGAAGGGCAAAGAGTACTCACCTGGCCTTCCCAGATGGTCCATCTTCGTCTCATTGTTTTCTTTGTCTTTACGCACAGCATTATGCAGAGAATATCTGCATCTGAGCAAGACTAACACAAAGCACACGAGCTAAGAGACTAACATCTGGAAACTCCCTCATATTTCCCCAGATTCTACAGGGTTTCCCATTTCTGTATACTGGGGTGTTACCGTCATCTCAACCAGGCCTAAGATATTTCCTCATGCTCCACAAGGATACTGGGAATGAACTTCTTAAACAAGTTTCGATACTTCTATCTTATATAAGATTACGATTTCTAAGAATTTTCAGCTCTGGGTCATTGGGCCTTAGAGACCAGAGAAGGATAGGCATTGTTTTCTTATTTCCCACATTGTAATAGACACTTTCCTCTTCCTCCAATCACACATTATCTCACCACAGATGCCCTATGCCCAAAGGCCCATCGTGGCACTTACGTCTTTTCATGTGCTGGTCTATCTCAAGTACAAAGGGAGAGAACATGACAAAGAGAAAAAATACGAAAAGCATAGCAAACAGAGCATAGAGCCAAGGAACACCATTTGGGAATAAACTCGCCCCTGGTTCAACCTCTGCCATCGGGATGTGGAAGATAATATGGAATTCTCTGTCTCTCCTCTGCCACCTCCTAGGTGATGAGAGTGATGAAGTCACAATGGTAGTGATGAAGATCTGGATGGGGATTGGCTAAGCTTCCTCTCATATGTGCTATACAGGAATGAGAAATCTCAGGTAGCTTTCCTTCTACTGCAAATTCGTTGAACCTAAAATATTAGATTAGCAGGGTAGACTAGGAGAAGGGTAGATTACTACACAGATATTCAGAACAAGCATATTGCTGTACTAGAACCACATCTGTGTACAGAGGGAATGGTCTGTTTCCCTAGACTTCTCAGCCCTAGAGCCAGTCTTATTCAGCAGAGTGACATCTAAGTTAAAGGACCAAAAAAGAATATATTTTCCTGAAGAAAGGTTTCAAGTTTTTCTCTAGAATTCCTGGCATTCCCTGTCTTGGTGTACTTTGTCATGTCAGTAATGTGTGTCCAGTGGATCATGGGAATATCTCCCCAGTCACATGTGTTAAAGAGAAGGAAACAGTTTATTTTCCAAGATGGACATTATGTTGTCTTCTGAACTAAATAGAATATTTAGCAGTGGTGACTCAGAAAATCACCAGAACATGCTACCTTGGTCTTTGCAAGCAAGTCTGGAAGCACAGTGGGGCTAGGGATGGGGGAATCTCATCCTACTCTCAGTCAAGAACATAGCCTTGATCATTAATGGAATTTCCTTTGAAAAAACAGCTCTGCATTCCTAACCTACTGCACAAACCCATCTAACATTTTCTAAAAGTTTTGATCACCCTATTCCCCTCCTTTTAAAAGAACACCTTGCAGTAGAAATCGTCTCATACTTCAGGTCACTTTCCCCAGAGATTCTCAGCCCATTGCCTCAGGGAAGACTCTCGAGTGCTCCCTCCAGTGTACAGTGATCCCAATTCTTGGTCAAAACCCAACCTCCCTCTGGGAGCTTCTAATCCAACTGAGAAATAAAATCCTAGGCAGAAAATTCAAAAGTCATCGTAGGCTAAGATAATGGGGGAATTCTTTAAGGAACAACACAGAGGAAAGAATAGCAATGAAAGAAATGGAACTAAGAGGAAATGGTCTCCTGAGAGTCAAAGTGCCCTTCTGGTTTCAGGAAATGAAAACAGAGAACCAAGATGCCTACATTATGTGCCTTTATTGTCTTTTGGGAAGAAAAAACAATGTTGGGAGATTCTCAGAAACTTAAAATTTCTCAGCCTAAGTTTTTTTAAACAATTATTGAGATAAGAATTAATGTTTAGAAGTTGAAACAAAAAATTGTTAATACTGTTTTACTCATTATTACTAATAACCACACAGAATAATACCTACTCCCCGTGTTGTTTTGTTGTGTGTGTTGATATTCTCATACAGAAAGGCTCTTATTTTGGGCTAAAACAAAACTCATTGACTCTAGCTTATCTTTCTACCCTCAGAAAGCTCTTTCCTTCTTATGTAGAACTTGATTCATTATTTTCATTCTTTTGTATTTAATAATCCAAAATATAAACATAAATAATTAAAGGAGAACTGTATGGGGACAAAGATATTAAAATCACAGGAAAATGTTATGAAATTAAAAGTTGGTTTATTAGAATCTCTTTTAAAATTTTATTTTCTTTAGAATATTTTTACCAAGAAAATGGCAATTGAGAGTTTCTTACAGTTTTGTTCTATGGCATCATTTATCATAAAGGATAACTCCATTTAAATATTTAGGAAATTCACCAATATCAGTTATCCAGTTATAAGAGCATAAAAGAATAATCAGACATTTTAATTCTTAGGCATTCTTGAATCTGAATTTAGGCCCCAGAGATTGGGTTATAATATATATTCTTTAATAAATTCATCCAGTATATAATTAACAAAAGACTAGCTTTTTTTCAAACTTCATTTTGAAATAATTACAGATTCACATAGTTGTAAAGATAGTACATTTTGGTTATTTCTAATTTTTGACTGTTACAGAAAAAGCCACTGTGAAAAACTGTGTGCAAGTTTTTGTGTGGACGTAAGTTTTTCTTTCTCTGGTATAAATGCCTAAGAATAGCTGGATCTTATGGTAAATGTATGTCTAATTTTTTAAGATCATGAGAAAATCTCAACAATTTCAAATATTTGGAATCATTCATTTATATTATCTGACCAAAGTGGGGAAATCCCAGTGAAAATTAGAAAATATTTTTAACTGAACAATAATGAAAATGCAATATATAAAATTTGTGAACCTGGATAGAGCTGGAGCCCATTCTGCCGAGTGAAGTATCCCAAGAATGGAAAGACAAGCACCACATGTACTCACCATCAAATTGGTATTAACTGATCAACACTTATGTGCACATATAGTAGTAACATTCATGGGGTGTCGGGCAGGTGGGAGGGGGGAAGAGGGGAGGGGTTTATTCACACCTAATGGGTGTGGTGCGCACCATCTCAGGATGGACACTCTTGAAGCTCTGACTGAGGTGAGGCAAAGGCAACATACGTAATCTAAACATTTGTACCCCTGTAATATGCTGAAATAAAAAATGCAGATAAATAAATAAATACTGCTTCAATTCCATTATACTTATTGTTGAATGCAAGTTTACTGTTTCTTCTTATGTTAAACACAGTAGTATATATAATATATATATATTCTGAAGTCATGAACTTATTTAACTTACAATATATTTTTCCCTCACTTAAAAATGTTATTTTATTGTGTTGTTGTAAATAATATTGGTACTGAGAAGTTTAGAGTCAATCTGATTTCTGTTTCTTAGCAGATAATGTGCTCTTTTTCCTGGAAATTTTACTTTGATACTTTTTAGATTTCTCCATAACTTGTCTTGTTGTGATTGTTTTTCTTACCTGAGTGTAAATCTGCAAGTCCTTTCCAATTGAGACCTTACTTGTTTACTACTGTGAAATTTCTATCTGTGAGTTCTTCAACTCTTTCCTCCTCTCCAGTCTTATTTACTTCCTTCTGGGGCCCTGTTAAGTAGATGCTGGTGTTTTTCTCTTGTCTCTAGGTCCCGTAGCATTTCAGTTACATTTTCTGCCTCTATTCCTTTGCCTTCTTGGAAAATTACTCGAGTTGCTATTTCATCTCACCAGTTTGTTCTTCAACGGTATCCATCCTACTACTCATTTTTTAATTTTTTTTTTTAACTTCTCAGCTTAGTAGTGCTTTTGTACTTCCCTGGTATTTGACATGGACACAGTGAGTGGCTTAGATCACTGCCACAGATTTCTGTGGCTATAGAACAAGTGATAAGATGAACTGGGGTAAAAGCAAGGCCATAAGTTTCCTCCAGCCTACATTTCCCTTCTCTCCCCTTGAAGCCCACTTCCCAGTTGATGTCACTCACCAACTTTTCCTCGCCCACTTGTCTCCGCTCACCGGTTCAATCTGGCTTCATTCTACCTGAGGAACAGACTCACTCTGATGTGGTTAATTCTTTGGATACTTATCACTATTATTTCTGCAGAGCTGATTTTGGGAGCTAGCTGCCTCTGCTAGTTCACCATTTTGGCAGGAATAAGAAAC
>CAUYSK010025014.1:0-13897 GCA_963575035.1 Avahi laniger | reverse complement strand
AAATTAGTACAACTTCTATGAAAAACAGTATGGAGATTCCTCAAAGAACTAAAAGTAGACTATTATTCAATCCAGTAATCTTAACTATTGGATAGATACCCAAAAGAAAAGAAATCATTACATCAAGAAGATACCTGCACCCAAATATTTATCACAGCACAATTCACAATTGCAAAGATATGAAATCAAACTCAGTGCTCAACAACTGATAAATCAATAAAGAAAATGTGATGTATATATAACACAGGATATTACTCAGCTATAAAAAAGAATAAAATAATGTCTTTTGCAACAACTTGTATGGAACTAGAGATCATTATCCTAAGTGAAGTATTTCAGGAAAGGAAAAACAACTACCACATTTTCTAACTTATAAATGGGAACTAAATAATGGGTATATATGGTCATAAAGTGCTACAATGGACATTGGAAAATAAGAAAAGGGAGAGTAGAAGAGGATGATGGATCAGAAATTGTCTATTGGCTACAATGTACACTATTCTGGTAACGGGTATACTAAAAGAACGTCAGCATTATACAATTCATTCATGTAACTTAAAACAATTTTACTCACTAAATCTATTGAAATTAAAAAAAGAAGCAAAATGACTCATACGTAAAAGCTAAAGGAAATGAGTGAATCTCTGACACCTATGTTTCTGGACTGAGCAATCAGTTAAAGCATGGAGTTGTTTTTCAAAGTGAATCATTCAGGGAGGGAAAGGTTTTGAAAAGTCTAGATAACTAGTTCAAAGATGGACACTTGAATTAAATGACTTGTAAGTCAATAGAGTGAAGATACTCTGTACGAAATCACCACAGTATTAGTAATTGTGACCATGGAAAAGGTTGATGAAGGAGAGTATAAAAAGTGATGAGAGGAAGGCCAATAGCAGAAACCCAGGGAAATCAACATTTATGGGACAGACTACAGAACTGAAGCCTATGGAGAGTACTGAAAAAAAGAGTTTACAGCAGTAAAAAATGCAAACACACACACAAATGCACAAAAACAAGCAAAAAAGTGATCCAAAGAGAAGAAAAGAATATATTTCAAGTTTAAGGGTGTAGATATCATGGAAATTTCAAGAAATGAATTGTCTAAAGTCATGCTTTGATATTGTTTTAGATGGCCATTTGCCATCTTAGTAAAATATTTACGTAGAGATATTAAACACAATACTAATGGGTAGGTAATCAAGAATGGGAGATGAGGAATACAGAAGCTTCACTTAATGGGAATGAATAAGATAGTCAGAGAGTGATATAAAGTTGAAGAGTGTTCGTTACAAATGGAAGGAAGATCAATGGATTCTATTTCCAGCCTATCTCTTTCCTCTCTTCTTTCATTATTGTGTGGGTTTCATGAATCTATTGTCTTGTTAATTCTTTCTCTGGACTCGTAGGTTAATTTTTCACATTTAAATTATTTATTCAACAGTTAGTGACATTGGTGCCAATGCCCTTTCTGGTTAAAGTTTTTAATAACAAAGCACATCATGGCAATGAGTTCTCTTTGTTAATAATATTGATATTTTAATTCTTTTTTGTAAATAAAAAAATATCATTCAAACAAAGATGAAATTTAAAGTTCTTGGCTACTTGTGACTGCTTGATTATCAGAGATTGTGTCACCCTACATTATTCTCAAAATACAGCAGATGTCTCTTGACTCCCTAGAGAGTCCGAAAAGGAGAATTAAAACCATGCCTGTTATTTTATTACTGGAGACATATTGGAAATGGGGCTGTTTTCCTTGCTTCTAAACAGCTATGGCCACTTTCAGTTTGTTAACTTCATTTTGCAATGGTTTCATTCCTTTTATATATTTATTCCTCCATGCCTCCTTCTTTTGGCTGCCCATGTGTTTAAACTCATTTTCTAAAAGAAGGTTTAGTTTGTTAAGCATGGCTTACAAAATAAAATGAACAAGCTACAGTCCTAAAATGAACAGAGTAAAGCATTTTTACTCCAGTAGCCACTTCTCCCTTTATATATTCTTTTTGTAATAATAGGCGCTGTTAAATGAATTGAGGTTTCTGGGTTTTTCTTTCATGACCTTGTTTACTTTTTCCCTGATTAGAAAAGTAATTTGTATCTAGCGATTAACAATACAGTAGCTGTTTTGACATATCTGTATCAATTAGACCCTTCCATTGTAAATTAGACCCAGGTTAGACAGACATAAACTTCCAGGTTTACATTGTCCACAATTGTAGAACTCAAAAGTGGGATTATTTAAAATACAGAGAAGGAAAATTTCCTTTTCATGGGGAATATCTACATGGAATAGCAACTGAGAAAGTTATGTGGTGAATTGTCATTGTCATACTCATTTGTTCTGATACACTTGCCTGGATTACATCATTTTCCCATCCTGATTGCTTTAGTTTAGAACTTTGGTTGCCATGTTATTATTGTATAAGGCAATGCATCTTTTAATCATATTTAGTGACCAGAATTTTCATTAAAAATAAATAGCTACTAATGTGCACAACAGCTCAATAGATAGTGTTTGAAAGAAAAAGGAATAATTTAGAAGAAAAGAGATATGCTGTTATTCTGCAAGGAGCAAAAAATATTTCCGACAAATCTATTTCAACAAAGGACTTGGGAAGCTCATTTACTTATATCCATTGCTAAATTGATTGGACAAGCTGTTTTCCATCAGAATATTCTGGATACAATAGAAAAGGATGTTCTTACATGCGGTTTTTTTTTTTGGTTTTTTTAAAGGGTAGTTAAGACATCTGAGTCAAAGAATGAATCAATCATGCAGACAGGTATTGTTGAGGTATCGAAGCTTATCTCTGTAGAATATTCCATCAAAAGGAAACAAAGGCCAGGTTCAGTGGCTCACATTTATAATCCCAGTACTTTGGGAAGCTGAACAGGGGGGATTGTTGAGGCCAGAAGTTTGAGATCAACCTGGGCAACATAGGAGGTTGTCTCTAAAAAAGAAAATTTTTTTAATTATTCAGGAGTGGTGGTGACCCCCTGTGGTCCAAGCTACTTGAAAAACTGAGGCAGGAAGATTGCCTGAGTCCAGGCGTTTGAGGCTGCAGTGAGCTGTGATTGTGACACTTCACTTTGGCATGGGTGACAGAGCTAGACCCAGTCTCTAAAAAAAGAAAAACAAGAAGAAAACAGAAATAGATATCATGAGAAAAATATCTAAAATGAAAATGATTGGTAAATGATTACACAAATAAATAGAAGACTCTCACAGTTTATTATAGAATTCTGATCAAATAAATAAATAAATAAAACATGTTTTATGAATTTACTTACACTTAAAAATATCTTTATACTAATATAATTTTAGCTAAAATGGAAACAACGAAACTTGCTTGATTCTGTCATATTGTTAAGGGAAATATCTAGAGAAAAAGTCTCAAAAAGCATTAACTGGCCAGGTAATCTCTCATTTTCATAAAAAAAGGTACCATTTTTATGTCCTATAGTCAGTTAAGAAATTTAATTATAGAGCAGTTAAAACAATAACCAATGCCAAAATAAATCATGTGATAAATAATTAGAACAGAATGCTAAAATTTTGCCTGAACCACATTTACATTTGAATTTGACTTTCAAATAAAGACTTTTAAATGAAAGGGAAAAAAATGTTTAAGCTTTATTCTAGCCTACACACTAATATTTATAAGTGTGGACAAAAACTAGAGTAAATAAAATAGAAGAGCTAAATTGAGCTGACAAAATTCTTAATGTTTATTTTAGTATAAAATAATACGAAACACTCATATTCACTTTGTTTTGAATTGGTAATTACAAGCTGTGGTGAAAATAACATATTTTAATATACTATAGTACTTATATTTTATTTACAAAAATCATAAGTAATCTTTAATGGAAAAAACAGAACATTCAGGTTGAAATATATGTTTCAATATCAGAATTACTTTATATAAATGAAAGTAACTGTATGAAAATACGAGCTGCACTTAAAAAGAAAAATAAGACACTTAGTTGTAGAATAGCTAACAGGAATTTTGAATGTAACATATTATATTTGAAAGACTAATTTACCCAAATGATTTACGTAGGTGCTATAGAATTTATGATTATGTTTATTATTTATCAGAGAAATGTGATGGATTTTCTTTGTCTCAAAGACATGAAAGTTTTTCCCATCTGTTCTGCAAATGTGATTAATGAGTAATTTGCAACCCAGAGCAATAGCATGTGTATATTGTTAGCTTTTGTTAAAAAAAAAAAAAAACTAATAAAGACTTCTAAATACATTTTCTAAAGATTTTTTTCTACTCCATGTCTACCAGTCTTCTGAGAAAACAGGGAAATATTAAAATTTGAAATTATAAAAAAACCAGAAATCTAAAATTATAAATCCATATTATAAGGTAAATATAGTTGCTTTATGCTAGTTTTTTAATTAAAAGTATATTATTAGTGTTTATAAATTCTTTTGAATGTGAATATGTCCTACCAAAATATCATTCATCGGTTAGACTACTTTCCTTGTCAAATTAATATAAATTGCTTTCATATTTTTACTTCTTATTTTTACACAATCCCCAACCCCCAAAGAAAGTATCTAAGCACCCTAAGAACTAGTCATACCCCATGATTATAAAATTTGAATTTGGAGACTATATAGTATATCCTATTGTTCCTAGGCTACAAACCTGCATAGCATATTACAATACTGAATACTTTAGGCAATAGTAACATGGTGGTGAGTATTTGTGTATCTAAACATATCTAAACATAGAATAGGTACAGGAAATACACACTATTATAGTCTTAAGGGACTACTTGCTTTGTATGCTATTTGTCATTGACCAAAACATTATTATTCAGTGCATGATTGTATAAGCAAAGGAATTTAATTGTTTCCAAAAATTAAACAAACACATTTAAATAGCCTAAAAGACATAAATTTTGAAGAATATTCATACATGCAGCATATCAGTACAGTGAATTAAAATTTTTTCTAGATATTCGTAAAATGATGTTGGTATTTTAATAGGGATTGCATTGAATCTATAGACCACTTTGAGTAATATACATATTTTAACAATATTGATTCTGCCAATCCATGAGCATGGTATGGTTTTCCAGCCGTTTATATCCTCTGCAATTTCTTTCCTCAGTGTTTCGTAGTTATCCATCTATAGGTCTCTCACCTCCTTAGTTAAATATATTCCTATGTATTTTAATTTCTTTGATGCTATTGTGAAAGATATCGCATCTTTGATATAATTCTCAGCTTGACTACCATTGATGTAAATGAAAGCTAGTGATTTGCGTACATTGATTTTATAACCTGAGACTTTACTGAATTCATGTATCAATTCCAAGAGTCTCTCGGTTGAATCTTTAGGGTTTTCTAGATGTAAGATCACATCGACAGCAAAGAGCAATAGTTTGACTTCTTCTTTCCGCAATTGAATACTCTTGATTTCCTTCCCTTGTCTGATTGTGCTGGCAAGGACTTCCAGCACTATGTTGAATAGCGCTCTGGTTCCATTTCTAAGCAGGAATGCTTTCAATTTTTCCCAGTATCACTTAACTCCAGTGAGAATGGCTTGTATCAAAAAATCCTAAATGTTGGCATGGATGAGACAAGATAGCAACACTCATAAACTGCTAGTGGGATTGCAAATACATTATTACAATCTCTATGAAAAGTAATATGGAGATATCTCAAAGAACCAAAAGTAAAACCACCATTTGATCCAGAAATCCCACTACTAGGTATTTACCCAACAGAAAAAAAAAGCCATTCTATAAAAAAGACATCTTCCATTTGAATGTTCATTACATCACAATTCACAATTGCAAAGATGTGGGAACAACCCAAGTGCCCATCAATACATGAGTGGATTAATAAAATGTGGTATATGTATACCATGGAGTACTGCTCAGACATGAAAAATACAGTGAACTAATACCTCTTATATTATCTTGGATGGAGCTGGAGCCCATTATTCTAAGTGAAGTATCACAAAACTGGAAAAACAAGAACTACATGTACTCACTGTTAAACCGACACTAAATCGATCAACATCTGTGTGCACATATGGAAGTAACATTCATCAGGTGTTGGGCAGGTGGGAGTAGGGAAGAGAGGATGGGTAAGTTCACACCTAATGTGGTTGGTGCACACTTTCTGGGGGTTGGGCACTCTTGTAACTCTGACACAGAAGGTGCAAAGGCAATATAGGTAACCAAAGCATTTGTACCTCCCTAATAACCTGAAATTAAAAAATATATATATCTCATTTTTTGGTTTGGATTCACATATTAAGAGTCCTGTTAAACATTTCTGTAAATTTGTCTTCCCAAGGATCTTACTTTGCTACTAAAAGTGATTATCCATTTTCATACTTGGTAAAATATTTCTCATCTTTCCTGCAATCTATAGAGTGCAATGTGGAGATCTGGGATCATGATCTTGGCAGCGAGAAAAGATGGGAGGGAACATTCCAGAATGATTACCTTAATCTCTGAGGAGATGTAGTGGCTGCAAGACTATAAGGTAAACCATAATAATGTACTTGTACTGACCTCTTAATGGACTATTCCTGACCTAATGTGGAGATGAATCTTATTTACATGATGCCACATTTTTCTTAAGAAAGAGAGCTTTAGTATTAAGGAGAAAACAGCATGGTGTTCCAATTCTTATCTATTGTGTTTTGTTACTTTATTTTAGAACTTGAACAATTTTTCCAGTATGTAATTTTAATGTCTAATGAACATGTTATAAATAACTTTATTCCTTCTCTCTCCAGGTGTTTAATTATCAAACAGCACAGGGGTCTTTTGTACTACTATTTTCCTTTTATATTTCATAATGATATTAACCTGCTAGGACAATTATTTTAGGTATTGTCTCCAAAATATATGAAGCTTATTTTAACATAAAATTAGTTCTTCCTACAATTATATGCCTCTCTAACACAATCTGTCTTTAATAATTTAGGGTAGGTGAAATCCACTGACATTTAAATTGTGATTCATGCTACTTGCATTCCAAGTAAGGGTATTGCCTATCTGCCTATCAAATATGCTCTTATCGTTGAACTTAGCTGGATATACTGCACTTTACTATATATAATTTTATTATAAAACAGTCCATGTAGCAGTACAGATCTCTGAAATAATCCCCTTGTATTCATTTCATAGAAAGCTGATGTGTTCTCACGGTTCCTCATGGCTATTCTTCCTCTGCAATACGGCTTTTTCGAAGTAGAAAGAAAAGGACTTCAGCATTTAAATTTAGTCACTTAACATAAGAAAAACTTTTCATGTCAATAATTTTTTTTTTCTTTCAAGATTAAAAAGGCCTGGAAGTGAAAGATGTCATTCTTTTTATCTAAGCTAGGGATAAAACTTGGAGTTGAGCTAGTACGATCCGAGTTTTAAAAAATGTATTCATTCTTTCATTCATTCAAGTGTTCAACTGAAAAAAAAAATTTCCTCTATTTGCCAGGAACTGGGATAGTCATTGGAACTTTCAGCAAATCACTTGAACTTGAACTCTCTAACTCTCAGTAACTAAATTTGTAGACTTGAGATGATATGAATAAAGAAAAGAAAAAATATATAACGGAGATAAATGGATACATTGTATGTACTAAATAAATGCTGGTTATTAGTGTAAGCTTTTTAGAGTAATGCTTAAGAGTGCCTAGATTTTGAAGCCAGATTGCCTAGGTTTAGTTATATTCAATGGCTATACAAACTTAGACAAAATATTCTATAAAACAAATATACAGTATTTTCTTTCTCATTAGTGCTATTTCAATAAGTTAATATGTATATGGTATTCTCCTCAATCTCAATCTGTGGTTAAAAGCTTTCTGAGGTTTCAGTTACTCATGGTCAACTCTGGTCCAAAAATTCCAGAAATAAACAATCCATAAATTTTAAATTATGCATTGTTCTGAGTAGCATGATGATGTGAATTATTTCTTTGACTAGTGTCTTCATGCTGGAGATTCTCCCTGTTCAATAGTCACTGAGTAGCAATTACAATTACAAGATGGACTGTGGTGGTAGCGCTGTATCTGTACTCAAATAACCATTATTTTAGTTAATAATGGCCCCAAAGCACAAGGGTACTGTGTCTAATTTATAAATTAAACTGTATCATAAATATGTATGTTTATGAGAAAACATAGCATATAAAGAGTGTGATACTATCTACGGTTTGAGACACTCACTTGGCATGTATCCCCCATGGATAAGGAGAGTCTACAGAAGAATATGTAGAATGTTCTGTAGCACATGTGTAGAAAGGTCTCCATAAGTATAACTAGTAGAGATGTCTCTAACATTTTGTCAAATTTAGAGCTACAAGAAAAGCATCTGTTGAAAACTTAGGAACAAAAGTGAATAGTCATGACATTTATTAAATTACTCTTTGTGATTGTACTAAATATGAGTACTATAAAATTCCATGTAAAGTACAAAGAAGAAGAAAGAAAATATATTCATATATGCTAAAAACTCAAAGAAACATTTTGAAGATCTTGTGAAAATATGCAGCCATAATAAGGAATTTCTACCTTAGTGTCTTATCATAAGTTCTGCTCTTACATAACTTCATTGCATGATCTAATATTGTTAGTTTATACATATTTTCTTTTGTTTATGATCAGAATCCTTAGAAGCATAAAAACTACATATCAATTTTTAGGGACTTATTCTGTATTGGAGGGATATTTATAATACAGTTTTTTGGTTAAGTTTTTGCACCTAAACACATGATATTGTATGGAAAATTTAACTGCGATGTGTTTCTATGTTAACAAATTACAGTTAATTAGTTTTAGGCAAATAATGGTATGATGTTATATCCGGGATTTTCCAGGTTCTAGGATTCTCTTATGTCAACCGTCCCCAACCTTTCCTGACAACTCCCATTAGATTACTGAAAGCTAAGGAAAAATAAACAATTCAGCTAAATATGTGTTTTAAAACAATTTAACGTTCATACTGAATGCTAATTACTTTTTTATTCCAACCTTATGTGATTGATACCATTGACACCTTCTAATATCATTCTTCATCTTTATCACTGGAAGTCTGCACCTGAAGTGCCTTTATTGTAACCTGTAACATACCCCGGTCTTGCCGCACCTTCCAAAACAAACATTCTTCTAAGAGCAATTTACAGACAGTCCAGACTTCATCATTCCAGCTAATATCAGTTGAGAATGTAGTGCTCAAAGGAGAAATATACTTTGATTACTTCATTTTGTACCAGATTTATTTCTTTATATTAATGTTTTCATATTTGCTTCCAGCCTTGGTTTAGTGATGGTAGAGATATACAATTAAGAGTTTCTAAAGGATACCACAATTTTCTTCCCTGGGAGATTGAACTAGAGATAAAATGACAAATATGTGTGTGCATAGATACTTAGCAACATTGTGATGTTTTTGTATTACAGTAACATTTAATAGGAGTGGTTTTGGGATAAATCAATTGATTATTTTACTATTCTGGTTTAGTCAGAGTTGTCATATAGAAAACACTGCTTTTTAAAGATTTAAAATCAAAGTAACTCACCACAAAGAGAGATGTTGAAATCTTTCTCTCTCTCTTTCTTTCTCTCCTTGATAATTTAAAAAGCATTTTTTATGCAATTTAAATATTTAAATAATTAACAGCATTGACAAAATCCATTTTTATTTTAGAGTCAAAACATTGACATTTTGTTGTTTTCTTATAGCATTTATCAAAAACAGTATCCTAATACAGTACCAGTGTACTATCTTCTATCCAAAATTGATAAATTGAGTACACTGTTGTGATTATTATTTTTTTCTGTAGTGATGGAACATTCAAACTCTTAATTAAAAGTTTTTCTATTGTTTCAGGATACCTGCCTACCCTCTTTAATGAAGTACATAATAATAGCTGGCCTACCCCAGCGGTCTATTTTATATGTGTATATTTATGAAATTCAACTAATGTAAGAAGTAAAAGCACTTTGGAGATCTATGTATCTGTGTTATTTTCTTGATCTTTCCTTTCAAACTACTACAATGGTCCCATCTATCTCAGTAAACCCTCTTTGAAAGTAAACCAAGGGTCAATTTATGTGAGAGTAAGAAAGTTACCACAAACAGTGTTGACCTGTAGCTCATTAATCTCTTTATAACGTTAGATTCTGGATTCATTGATAAGAACGTAAAATAAGAGGTTCAGTAAGCAGATTATTTTTAATTTATTTTACAAAGCATTTTATATATTCACTTGAGTAAATTAGTTGTCTAAATGATTAAACTTACTTTGAATTACTTTAATACCCACAAAATAGGTAGGGAACAAGAAAGCCAACCTAAGAAAGTGCCAAGTCACAGTGTGAAACTAAGATAAGTACACTGATGATCTTGCACAAATCATAGAATCTATTTATAGGTTACAAAGGTTGACTGTTTACAGTTATGTGTGTGAGTGTGTGTAATTCCATTGATTATACATTTATGGACAGTATAATGATTCTTCAGTCAAAGATGAACCACACAGAACACTGTGGTCTTGTGAGAGTATAATGCATGTGAAAAATTCCTATAGCTTAGTGATGTGGCCATTGTAAAGTCGTAGCTCAAAGCATTACCTTCTGTATGTTTACATATGTTTAGACAGACAATCTTGCCATTGTATTACAACTGCCTACATTATTCAGTGCAGTAACATGTTGTACAGGTTTGTTGTTTAGGAACAATAGGCTATACCATATACCTAGGTGTGTAGTAGGCTATGCCCTCTAGGTATGTGTAAGTGCATTCTATGATATTTACATGACAAAATCACCTAACAATGCATTTCTCAGAATGTATCCTAGCTGTTAAGAGACACATGATTTCATGTCCTTTAATTCTCATCATGAAACGTAATTTGATACCATTCTTTTTTCTATGTGATTCACGATGTAATGGTATAAAAAGTGATTCTGTGAATCTCATATCTCTTTAGTATCCTTGGTATTATGTACTTAAGTTGCATTTTAATACATAATACATGATTAGATATAGTAGATTTTTTTCGTGAAGATAATAATTCACTACTCTCTGAATTGAGCTTCCTTTTGAGCTCATGATAATACAGCTGCTATTCCAGTCTACAGGGAAAGAATATCTTTCCTCTGCCTATCTTTGATTATTTCTCAGGAAGTGATTCTAGTATTTTTAATATGAAAGTTTCCTTCAGCAGCTACAATAGAAATGACTAATTTGATGTTCTAGACACAAAGTTCAAGAACATTAAAAATTCGTTGGTAAAATTTAACCCTCTAGTCTACTGTTTACATTTATATGTGATCACAAGTAGTAATCTCTTATGTTATTTCGATAATGAAATATTTACAGAGTTACAAATGAAGTTTGCCTATAATTTTCCTTTACACAGATTACCAAATTGTTGAAATAAAACAGTATAATGACACATGTCTTATATCTGGAAAATCTTTAATGTTAAGAAAATCATAGATCTATGTTGCTTTATTTACTAAATATTTTAGTTTTCACATGGTTGATTTTTTTTTCCATTAAGTGATTCATTGCTATCATTTCATCATTTTACCTAAAATAACTGAAGACAAATCAAATTTATTGCTTGGTGTTTAACCTGTCAATGGTTAACCTTGAAAATAAAATAATGATGACTTAGTATTCTCATTGCAATGTAATACAACATAATGTAATGTGATATAACACAATAACAGAATATATTTTATAGTAATTCCACTCTCTTCCGCAAGATTTATATAGTGCCTATTTAATGCCAGACACTATAGTGGGCAGCAAGAATAGAAATTTAGAACACAACTTTTGGAAACTTATAGACTATTTTATCTGTTATGATGCTTACTATCTGTCTTAGTCTCTTTGGGCTGCTATAACAAAATGCCATAGACTGAGTAGCTTACAAACAGCAGACATTTATTTCTCACAGTTCTGGAGGCTGAGAAGTCCAAGATGAAGGGGTCAGCAGATTTGGGGTCTGGCGAAGGCTCGCTCTTCTGATTGGTCGATATGGTTTTCTTCTCACTGTGTCCTCACATGGTTGAAAGGGCAAACAAGATCCCTCAGGCCTCTTTCACAAAGGCACTATCATTTATGAGGACTCCAATCTCATGACTTAATTACCTCTCAAAGGTCCCACCTCTAAATATCATTGCATTGGGGACCGTGGAGCAGAAACATGCACAACATAGTATTATCTTTGTGGATTTTGATAATTGTATAACTTTTCTGGACCTCAGTTTTTAATATATAAAATGAAACTAACAATACCTACATCATAGTTGTGTGAAGTTTAAGCAACAAAATGCAAGCAAAGCTCTTATCCACAGCCTGTAGACCCTTCATGGAGGTGAACTATTACTAGAAGAATTTGGAAAATGTTTAGATATAGACTCCACATTCAGTTATCTCCATGGAAGAGACAGGAACTTAAACAAACAATAAGTGCAACAGTAAAAGTGCAAAATATTTAAGTAATATAAGGAAGGGAGGAAATTTAGGAACTCTTCATGGAAGAGATTCTGTTTAATTAGATTTTGAGGAATGAAAAAGCGTTTCATAGAGAGATAAAAGCAAAACAGATCATTTCATATTGATGAAATGTGGTAAAAAAGACAAGGAGAGAGGATACAACATGGATTGGAGTGGTATCAAGAAGTTCAGAATAATGGAAAAGTATATTGCAAGGGAGTCAGACATATTCCATAAAGGTGGACATAATGACAGCTTCTTTTTCCCTTTGGGAACAAATGATTTCCTTTCCTGATAGCTCTCAGAAATTTCACATGGTCTTTAAAAGCTCATTATCTATCCAAACATCATTTATTGATGCCGGATACTAAGTTCTGGGAATAGAAAATGAAATAAAATATGTAATGATTCCCTGTTCTTAGGTCCAATTGAAGAAAAAGGTATATAAATAATTAAAGCATGCAGTAGCAGTGCTTTAACAGAGCTACATTCAAGATGCTTATGGAGAGAATTCATATCTGCCTTTAATAGACATCTTGATTCCAGATTAATCCCCCAACTATAACAAAGTGTATAATCTGGATAAAGTAGTTTTAAAAAAAATGAACACTTGAAATCATCATAAAGAGCAAAAAAGGCAAGAATTTGGGATTCGATATTTTAAAGATAATGAAATGTGTTGTGGTGAGCTGAATTTTTCTGTAGACTTTCACTGTCAGGGAATTTGTTTATTCACTATAAGAGATAGAAAGGCTGTAGAGGAAGCAGTCTAAAGCTTGTGTCTCTCATGAAGCTGACTAGAAAAATATTAGATTTAAGGCTAGCAAGGCAGTCAGGACTGGAAGGGTCAATATTGTGAATAACAGTGTTACACATTTGGGGTTAAGATTCTATGAAACCAGTTCAAAAGCAGCCATTAGGAGAATCAAAAGCTAAGCAGAGATCTCAGCAGTCCCTGAGTGTTGGGACAACAATGGAAATATCTGGTCTGCAATGGAGGAAGGGACTTTTAAAGTTCCCGAGCTTTTGGCTGAAACCTTTCATTTATTTCTGATCTTAAATATTGATACTAATTTTAGCCATTTTTAATTGCTGCCAACATGCCAATGATTCCAAAAGCACTAGAAGCAAGATCAGACAATTTTGTCAAATGCAGATGTATATTTGCAACTGAAACTGAATATCTCCATCTGTGCATTCATGACTTTGTCCAGAACACTAAATTCAACTATGAGTGCATTCTTTTTTCTTTTTTCTTTTTTTTTTTTTTGTTGAGACAGAGTCTCACTCTCTTGCCTGGGGTGAGTGCCATGGCATCAGCCTAGCTCACAGCAACCTCAAACTCCTGGGCTCCAGCAATCCTACTGTCTCAGCCTCCCAAGTAGCTGGGACTACAAGCATG
>CAUYSK010025013.1:0-13847 GCA_963575035.1 Avahi laniger | reverse complement strand
CCCCATATTATGCTGAAAAAAAAAATAAAAAAATAAAGTATCCCCAAACTTCAACTTATTGCCTGAGGTTTGGAGTCAGTAGGTAACTAACAGTGTTCAACAGAGTGGGAGCTTTACTGTGGTTTAGAAGAAAATCAATAATTTAATAAGACTTTCTTACCGTCTTTCATTACTATTTACATACATAGAAATAGAAAAGGATAAGTAGAAATATTAAATGAACAGAATGTGTCTCGTATGCCTGGTATATAAGGAAATTTGCTTTTGCAGCTACATTGTGAATTTCAGAGGTATATTTTAATTAATGAGTTGTTTACCTGAACCTATTGAAGATAGATTTGTGAATAACTGCTCTCTCTGCTATACCTAGCAGTTTACACACACGACATCCCGGGGTGGCTTGCTTAAACTTCAGTTAACATGATCCTTGAGATTAAAATTAATTGTGGAATTTGGCAAAGTAACCAAACCTATATAAATGTTATCAAAAGCCAAAAAAAAAAAAAAAAAGAAAGCATCAGGGTTTGAGAAATGATGGGCTGCGTGACACGGCATCCGGAGGGCAGGGGTTTCTGTCTCGGCCTTTCAGCAGCCGCCCTCCTTAGGCATGTGCAAAAGGAAGCAGAGCAAGGAGGAGAAAGGAAGAAAAGATAAATTAGCTCTGTCTTCACCACACTTAATTCGACTTTTCAACAAGACTGTGGCACAGGCGCGTGCTGTCGATTTCCCCTGCCTGGGAAGACACCATGCAAAGCGCTCAGAGTGCTGAACACCCACGACTGAGCCCGGAAGAGCAGGAAGACGTCCAGCACTGTCTCCTCCCGCCCACGCCTTTGGAGCCCGCTTTGCCTTTGATTCCAGCAGCCCCGGGAAGTGGGGGCGGCCTTGTCCACACCTCTCCTCTCTCCCCTGAGTTCTGCTGGTGAGGAAAGTCCAGCCAAGCGGGCAGCTGTGCCCCAACCCCTATCTTTGAAGGAGGGGGTGCACCTCCTCACTCCCACCGTTGGGAAGGAGAGGCAGAGAGGGAGGGGGTGCCAGGAGATGCAGAAGCCGAGGTTTGAGTGAGCTTCCTCTTCCTCTTCTGCTGTGAGGACACAGAGAGGGCTCCATCTATGAGGAATAGCCGCCCGCAGACACTGAAGCTATCAGGGGCCTTGACCTTGGACTTGCCAGCCTCCAGAACTGTTAGCGATAAATTTCTGTTGCTCATAAATTACCCAGTCTAGGGTATTTCGTTATAATAGCACAAACGCACTAAGACAAGAAGTCAAGGCAGGGGGCTTTCTTTGCAAACAGCTTCAGACCTATTCTCAGCATAGCCCCTGCTCAAACTATCACCCCAGGGTCCTCCATACTATTTTTGGATAACCCCAAAGACCCCATCACAGGCCTCTATAAACTCCTAAATAGGAGTACTGTTTATCTATGGGTATTGTATGATAATCAGAACAAATACTTTTTAACCAAAGTCATTGATTCTCAAAACTGGCTGTCCAAAATTACCTGAGGAAATTATTTAAAAGTACTGATGTCTGGGCCCCACACTGGAGA
This sequence comes from Avahi laniger, assembly GCA_963575035.1. Lineage (NCBI taxonomy): Eukaryota > Metazoa > Chordata > Mammalia > Primates > Indriidae > Avahi > Avahi laniger. Next base: position 12,296 of record CAUYSK010025013.1, on the reverse strand, counting down.
TTCTGACTTGAATGTTCTGGAGGGGGCTCAACTGTTGATATTCTTTTTTTCTTTTCTCTTTTTTTTTTTTGAGACAAGGTCTTGCTCTGTCACACTGGGTAGAGTGCAGAAAAAACAAAAGCCCACATGAAGCAAACAGAAATCATTTAGACCTCGTAAATAAATGGAGAAAGGAGATAGATTACTACATACAAATATTTAATAAACAGAATTTTTACATAACTTTATGCATAATCCAAATTGTAAATAAATAAGATTTTGCCTATGAAATTGGCAAAGGTTTTCTTCAGTAGTTGTGGCAGGGAGAGATGGCCTTGGGATACAGAAAGAAATGCAGACCAGCGCCCCCTGCAGCCCAGAATGAGTAACGCTGTGTCAGCTCCGCTGGGGAACAAAGGTGCACAGACCTGACAAGACACCAGCTTTCGTTCCAAACGCTTACCACTTGGCTCCAGGGAGTTGGGAGGTATAGATAACTTCTTTCCAGAAGACACAGTATTCCAAATAAGTATGAAATGGAAGAACACATCTCCCACCTGAAGTCTTGCAGCATAGCCATTAAAACAATCTTCTCTTTTCACGTGAGGCGGGAAGTTGATGCACACAGAATCTTAGTGAAATGCTTTCATCAGAAATCCTTCCAAATGGATTTCAATGACCACAACAGAGTTCAGTGGCCAAGGATGTGAAGGCGCAAGGATGGTGGCTACCGAAGAGAGAAGCAATTCAGCCATTTACTTTGGACCCAAAGTTTCTTTACACATCAACTATCAGATGCCTCGATTTCCCTCCTGCCAAATGAAGGCAATCTCACTTATATATTTTCCAGGGGTGTGATGAAGAATAATGAGCAGATGTTTATAAATATCCCAAAGTCCCCTGAGAGCAAGTGGTTGTGTAAGCATGAGGTGTTGCACATGCAGAGCTATCCTGGCATGCACAAAAATAGAGGGAAAAAGTCCAAAAAGAGATTTTGAGTCTTAAAAATACACCACAGAGCAGCTTCTCAGTTTTTGTGGGTGTTATATAGGTCTCCGAATGCAACTGGCTGGGAGCAAGGGGCTCAGAGCGCAGAGGACAGGGTTGATGGGCAGCCTTGAGAAAGGCACCACACGCCTTGCATATGTGTGAACGTGGGCTGTCTGTCACAGGAAGCTGAACAAAGGCAGAGTGAGAAAAAACCAGAAGTTCCTAGAGAAACCATCCTACGCTGAGAGTCTGTGGTAGTGTTCTCAAACTTTGGTGTGTGTTACATCACCTGGTGATGTTGATAAAAGGCAGATTTCCAGGCCTTCCCTCCAGAAATGCTCATCGGTTGGTCTGAAGTTGTGCCCAGGAATCTGTGCTTTAATAAGAAGATCCTTATTCTCCATTAGGGGTCTAAACTTTCCAGTCCGAAGGTCTGTAGTGAACTGATGGGCACATCTTTCTCTGAAGGCAGAGAAAAGCTGGGGCTACCCAAATTCTAACCCTAGTCCTAAATTTTTTTCCACAATGGATAGTGGAGAGAAATATAATAGCTGAAGACAGGAAAAGCAAAATTTTCTAGGACGGACTCTCCACCATTGCTAAATACAGTCACTCGTGTACCCAGAGCAACAATGGTAACTAACTGAGGCTACGTAGTCCTTTGGAGTAAATATTCTAGGTTCATGCTGTCTGGTACAGTTTCCACCAGCCACATGTGGCTAGTCAGAATTGAGATTTAATGTCTGTGCAAAATGCACATCAGATTTCAAGAACTTGGTGATATATATATATATATATATAAAATAGTTCATTAATGTTTTATATTGATTACATGTTGAAGTGATAATGTTTTGGACATTTATTAAATAAAATATATTAAAATTAATTTCACTTGTTTTCTTTTCCTTCTCGAAATGCCACTACCAGAAAATTGAAATATTCATGTGACTTGAATCATATTTCTATTGGACAGCACTGTTCTAGACCAATATACTGTCTAGGTCTTCATGGATAGAATCTTTGATCTTGGACAGTGCTCCTTCTAGATAATACTGCTGTGCCAGGAGCCCCTTCTTTATTGCTATCTTAGCGGGGTGACTTAATTGCAGTGGCCCCTAAAGAGAGATAAGGAGTAGACAGGCCTGGCCCAGCTCACTCACCAGTCCAGAAAGCCTGCCAAATATAAACACCCCTACTATATAGAGAAGGAGTCAAGGGTACACTTAATAATTGGAAAGATAATAAAAATCCAGCCATGTCCAAAGCTTGTGACCACTGAGTAGCTGCTATCTCCTGGTGACCTGCTCCTACCTTTCCGATGGGGAAGGGATGTAGGCACAGAGTGAAGGAATTGGTAGCTCCTACTCTAGAGAGGACAAGAGCAAATGTGGGCCATCTCACTTTCTCCTGGTATAGGCCTTGTACCTGATACAAACCTACCTGGTCCCATCTGCAATGACTTGAAAAGACATTTTTGAAAAGTATTTCTTTAATTTAAAATAAGTCATTAAATTATTACTTAGGTTCTTTTTACCACTGGCCCAGATGCCAATAAAGACACAATTAAAGCATTCGCAAGATTCTTTGTAAAGGACAGAACAAGCAGAGATAAAATTGTAGGTTATTTGGGAGCATGACAAATTTTACACCTAGAGAAAAGTGTGAGGAAAAAAAGATTCTCACCTTGTTAACTAAGCTAGAACTGAAAATTGAGATGTGTTCTGACTTCCTGGCTGCTCTGGGTGCTACAGTGCCCTGAAATTCTAAAAAGACTCGAGAACTCTCACCAGCCTCCAGTTGTCTGCTGTGCTCATTTGAATACCTCTTGCTTATGCTTACTGTTCTAGAGGCTGCGGAGACACCTGCCGTGGCATTGACAAGCTCTCTGCTTGAATCTCAAGATGCTTCCAGGCATCAACCCCTAAATCTTGGAGTCAGTGGTCATGGCAACTTTGCTGAGAGACCCACATTGTAGCATCTTTATTCATAGGCAAGAGCTGTGATTGATGGTGAAAAAAACCCCAACTTTTTGAAATGCGAAGTTCACGGCATCTTGTTAGGCCCATGCTTCAGGTGTGACCTCATTCACCCAACACAAGGAACTGGACCAGACTAGAAATGATATGAAATCATAAAGAGGGGAAACCGTGCCTTACCTTGCCTGAAGGCTGCCCCCCAGGACACATCCCAGTCTATCGTCCTGAGCCATGCTGAATCGAATGTGGCAATCCAGTTTAAGGAACAGGGTACAAGAAAAGACACAGACATGAGTCATAGTCACAGACTCTCCATGGCAGTGAGACCTCCGCCATATAAGTCAGAGGCCAGAGAGTCTTCCAATTCCACCATTTGTGTTTTACTTAGTGTGGATTTTCTGACAGGAAATGGGAATTTGGTTGATAATTACCAGGCGTACAGATAAGGTTTCCTCATTAAAGTCTCATAAAACCATAAAAATAAATCATCGCAAGTGGAGAGAGAAAGAAAATCTTCTGTTTAGACTTTTCCATGACCATTTAGGCCAATTTTTTTTTTCTCTCCCAGCCCAGTGATGTGTATTTTCAGCTCGTGTAAGGCCTGATAATCAGAGGAAAGAATTTAGAGACCCCACGGAACTTTTCTAATTTCAAGTTAATGGCCTGGTATGTCAAGGACATGCCGAGCCTGGCAGAATAAATTATCAGACTGCAGCTGAGGAAACACAGTGGAGGAAATCCACGTAATGCATGTCTGCAGATATGATATAAACATAAATAAATACTGTAATTTTAAGAAAATCGAAGGGGTCCATTTGGCCCGTCCTGGAGATCAAAGCTGTTTAGAAGGCACAGGAACGGTGACAGTCAGCTAAAGGTTGGAACAGACTACACTCTCCTACTACCCCTCTGGGGGATTTCTTTTCTGAGCATCAATGCCAGGTGCTGAGACCCCTCCACGATTCAGTTTCTCCCAGGAATTCCTCTTCAAGCATTTTCCAACTGAGCACGAGCTCAGGAGCTTTTTCCAGTTTTTCTACCAAGATTTCCCTGGTGCCAAGTACTAGCTTTTCCGTATTCTGGAAAAAGGTGCTGCTGCATCAACATACCTCACCTATGGCCTTCAAGGTTTCACCTTGAGTTCCTGAGAAGTGTCTGATCTGTCCCAGTGGAGGTGGTACCTGGAGCCTGATTTCTCATTAGACAGCCCTCCGAGAACAGGAAGGAAACACACTCTAAAGCCATTTAATCACTTCAGACCACAATGAACCCAGATTATCCATGAGCCCAGTTGTTAAAGGGAAGATACCAGAGCAGATTACTGGGAGGCAGGGTGACCTATTGTCCAGGTGTGCCGGGGACTGAGGGATTTCTAGGAGGTGAGACTTTCAGCGCTAAAACCTGGCAAACCCGGATGAGTTGGTCACCCTACCGGTGGACCAGCGATATTAACTGAAACTCAAGACAGTGCTCGTTTCACTCTTTCCGGGGAGACTCAGCTATTTCTGAAGCAGTGACTGCAAAGTTCCAGCACATAAGGAGGTTTGGATCTACTTCCTCGCCTCCAAAGGCAAGCAGAAAATGGGCCTGAGGCTGCTCCTCTTTTCCACCTTTCTAAGTGTGTTTATTAGTCAACGGCTTTTGTCTGCTGCGCCTCCCCATCACCTGTGCTTTCAAAAGAGTCCAGAACAGCCTCCCCTGGACCCGAACTGCCTGCGGGGCTGCCAGACACACCTCCTCCCACTCCGCCCTCCTTCCCTCTGCATGCCGCGCTGCTCCAGGGGGCAGGGTGGGTGGCTGGAGAGGGGAAGGGGGCACGCTGGGTCCAAGCCAGGCTCATGGGTCCCTCTGGCTACCTGGCAACCCTTCCAGCTGCCGTGTCCTGGGCTTTTGAAGGTCCGGGCCCGGGAAGTTGTTTCCAGCTAATCCTGTAAAGTCTCCCACTACCCAGATAACTGTATTGCGCCCCCTCTCCACCTCACTTGATAAGGGAGTGTGCTTGTTCTCCCCTCTTCTCAGAAATCAGTAGTGGCGCAGTGCCGGCCGAGGAGCTTTCTCTGACGGCTCCGGAAGTGTTACCACTGCAGTGCAGGGGCCCCGGGGCATCGTCTTCTCATCACCTGAATCTGGGTCTTGGAACCCTTAAGTCTAACGGAAAACCATCCAGGCAAAAATGTATTCCTGAATCCAAGTGCCAAGAGCTCAGAGTTAGTCCCTTGTTTTTCTGAGCTTTTGTGGGAACAAGAGTTTTGCAGTTGTACCTTCAGGGCTTCGGTTGTCGCCCATGTCTTACATAGACGCCCGCTGTTTGTCGAGCATGGTGGCTGACACTGCAGGGGACAGTCTGTGCTCGTCACGGGAGCCTCCTCATCCGGATGAAGTGCCTTGCGGAATGCCTGGCCTGTTTGAGGAAATGTCTGTTGAATGAATATGTGAAGACGGGATTCTGCTACCTGCTCCTGCATTCACGCTTTTGCTCCTGCTGGCTCGGATCTCATGACTGATAGAACTGGGCAGAGTTTTAAATAAGGACTCAAGCAGAGAAGAGCTATTGGCTGTGCACGGGCAAGTGTCTGACATTGCAGCGGAAACTCTGGTTCTTCTGTCAATCGTGGGGCGTACCGTCTACGAGGCTGCAGCTGCGGAAGATTTTGAGTTTCAGCCTCTGAATACGCTGCTCTATGTTTGGACCGTGGAGCAGACAAGGCCATCCAAACCTTCAAGGCTGGCGGTGTTTACACAAAGCATCCACCTGGTTATATTATATAAGCAGCACGGCGTAATCATGGGAATAAGGTTTTTTGAAATTTAAAAGAGTCAGGAAGCGGGGAGAAGAGTTTCTTTACAATGGAGAAAACTGATAAACACAAAAGAGTAACTTTACAGTGGAGAAACTTGACAGACACTGTAGCTGGGTGATCGAGGCCAATCAATAAATTAATTACACTGATGTGTGCCCTTGATACAATATGCTGTGAAGGCCACTCTACACCTGTGACCCATGACCAAAGGCCTATCTACAGTGTACCTGACCACTCTCCTCAAAACTGTCGAGGTCATCAAAAACAAAGAAAGTCTGAGACTGTCACAGGCAGGAGGGGCCTCAGGAGACAAGACGACTAAATGTAATGTGGTGTCCTGGATGTGATGTGAGAACAAAAAAAGGACATTTAGGTAAAAACTGAGGAAATCTGGACAAACTGTGGACTTTAGTCAATAATAATGTATCAGTATCTCAATTATGACAACTGTACCACACTAATTTAAGACATTAACAATAGGGGAAATTACGGGAAGGGCAGGGAAGAACTATGTAGGAACTCTATGTGCTATCTGCTTACGTTTCCCAAAACTCTTTTAAAAAATAAAGTCTATCAATAACAATAATAGTAATAAGGCACAAACAAGACAACGGTACTAATTTGCCAGCCAAAGGGAGACACCAGGAATAAATTAAAGTACCACCCCACCCTTGAACATGGCAGCTAAGGAGTGAACAGTTAATAATCTTACTAAGTTTACTGTTTTTCACTTTATCTACTTCTTAATGTATCAAACAGTGCTTTAAAATAATTAACGAAGAAGCCAGACACAAAGGGGACGTACTAAATGCCACTGAATTGTGTAATTTCAAATGGTTAATTTTATTCTATGTGAATTCTACCTCAGTGGAAAATAACTAATGACAAAATAATTTAATAACTTAAAAATAAAACCATTTTAAAGTAGAATAATTTAATAATGATAATTAAAAATTAGTAATATAAATGTGATGCTTTTTGTCAATCTGCTATTTTTTTCTTTGTCAGAGTTCTGGATGTTGATACAGCATTATTGTAAAACTGTTAATGACCAAATAAAATAAAAGTTGGTTTCCTTTGAAAAATGAAATCAGGAAGGACTTATTTAGTCAAAAAAGAGGTCTGACTTGGAACGGCATATTTAGAGCTGGACCTCATCTGTTGGCGGGTAGGAGAGGAATAGGGTTCCCAGGCCTGTGTCCCTCAGTGGTGTGGCGCCTTCAACCAACAACTTGAATTTCATGGTTGTTACCATCTTTATAAATGGAGAGGAGAGGGCTGGGGTGAACACTGAAAGACCCTGCCAGGGAGAAAATCCAAGAGTTCTCAAGCAAAATTTTAGTTAGACCATTGCTGTGTGAGTGTTAGCAGGAAGACAGAGGCAGGAAGGGCCTTGCGCCGGCAGCCAGGTAACCGATGGCAATTTGGACTTCCTGGGCTGAACTACCCAGTGGTTCGGTCTCAGGTAAACCCAGCAGGGAAGACACGCACTGCAATGCATGAGGTTTTAAGTGCAACACAGATCTGTTTCATCAGGTTCTGAGACACCTGGGCCATGACAACAGGGTCCTGGGATGTGGCAGTTTTTAAAGGATGAGCTGGGAGCAAACTTAATCTTGTGTCTGGTTTGAGGGCTCTTGCCCGCCTTCCAGCAGCTTCTCCAGAGGCATATGTGGTGCTGCCGGGCCGGCTCTTGCCTGTCCCGCTCTTCCTGTCTCTCACGACAACTCAAGAAGACCTGCAGCCAGAAAAGCCTTGGGTGGAGGCTACGGGTGCTCAAGAGATTGCTGCTTCGCCTCTCTCTCTCCTCGATGCCCTTTCCCAGAGAGGTGGTGCTGAGTGATGGCGTCAGCCACCCCCGGGCAGGGAACTTAAGGCCTGGAAGATCTCAGGAGGATGCTGGGGGGAGGCAGCTTGGAGACGGGCCTGTGAGGTCTTTCTTACCACGTAGTGGTCACCTCCTCCCCACACAGGGCCAGGCCAGGTGAGCTGCCAATCCTGAGGCTTCCTCCTTCCCAGCCTCTTCCCATTTGGAATTATGAAGAGTAGACCATCTATCTTGAAGGTTTAAAGCAAGGCAAAGCTTCCCACCAACGGCGGCTATTGCCTAACTCAGAGCTCCGTCTTCTGTCACTCCTTCTAGCACCAGCCTAGGCATGGGGAAGAGAAAGCCATCATTCCCGTGTTCAGGGCAAGGAGGTGAAATCTAAAATCTTGGACAATGTTCAAGACAGCGAGGTGCGGTGGTTCATGTCTGTAATCCTAGCACTTTGGGAGGTCAAGGCAGGAGGATCACTTGAGGCCAGGAGTTCAAACCCAGCCTGGGCAACATAGCAAGAACCCCATCTCTGCCAGAAATACAAAAATTAGCCAGGCATGGTGGCACAGGCCTGTAGTCCCAGCTACTCGGGAGGCTGAGGCAGGAGGATCATTTGAGCCCAGGAGTTTGAGGTTGCAGTGGGCTATGATGATACTACTGCGCTCAAGCCCAGAAGGCAGAGGGAGACCCTGTTTCAAAAAAAAAAAAATGGTGAAAGGCAACAGAAGCCAAAGCCTCGCAGAAACAGTCCGGTGCCTATTTACAAAACTGAGCAAGAGGTACAGCCAGCCCTCCGTATGCATGGGTTTCACATCCACGGATTCAAACAACAGCAGATTGAAAATACTTGAAAAAAATTGTGTATGTACTGAGCATGTCCAGACTTTTTTTTCCTTGTCATGATTCCTAAACAACATAGTAGAACAACTATGTACATAGCATTTACATTGTATGGCTTATAAGTAATCTAGAAATGACCTAAGTATACGGAAGGATGTGAGTAGGTTATATACAAGCACTACGCCGTTGGGTATAAGGGGCTTGAGCATCCTCAGGGTGTAGCATCTACGGGGGTCCTGGAACCAGTCCTGCTTGGATACCGAGGGACAGCTGTATTTACAATTCACCTTCTGACATGACCCTTTAGGAGGCTCTGAAAACAGGCACGAATGAAAAGCTGCTAGATACTATTTTAGACCTAAAATGGCAATGAGTTATAGTCAGATACAATAAGAAAATTTCAACCCTTTAGGTAACCATAATTTTTAAAAACACTTAACATACCTTTCTTCTAATGAAAGACAGGATAATATTGGGGCATTTGCTCATTCATTTATTCAGCAAACATGTGTCAAAAGCTTGGGATGTGCAAGGTTAACAAGGTGAAGGGAATACAGAGATAAGGTCTCAGCACCTGCCCTGGAACGACTCAACCAGGGAACATGGGAAGCAGATAATTATAGCAGACTGGAAAGTACCCAACTGCGATACACAGTTGACCCTTGAACAATACGGATTTGAAGAGTGTGGGTCCACTCCATGCAGACTTTCTCCCATCTCTGCCACCCCTGGGGCAGCAAGACCAACCCCTCCTCCTCCTCAGTCTATTCAAGGTGAAGACGACAAGGATGAAGACCTTTCTGATGATCCACTTCCACTTAATGACTAGTAAATACATTTTCTCTTCCTTATGATTTTTTCAATAACATTTTTTCTCTTTCGCTTACCTTATTGTGAGAATACAGTATATGATACATATAACATACAAAATATGTGTTAATTGACAATGTTATCAGTAAGATTCCCAGTCAACAGTAGTTAAGTTTCGGGGTAGTGAAAATTATATTAATACATGGATTTTCTATCGCCCAGGGGTCAGCACCCCGAACCCCCACATCATCAAAGGGTCAGCTATATGTTCAGGATGCTGTGAGAACACGGGGGAAAGGGATCAAGCCCTCACATGGGGGTGAAGGGACATTCCCAAAAGAGACCCCCTGGCTGAGGCTGGAAGGGCCTAACGGGGCACAAAGGGTAGGTTGAGGCAGCATCTGTGCCTGGAAATAGGCAATGCAGGCACCAAATGAGGACCCGGGCAGAGTCAGTTCCAGGAACCTCAGGTAGCTCTGTTGGCTGCCCTGTAGATTTGAGTGTGCTGTGTCTCAAGAGGAGGGTGGCACTGACGTGGTCCCATCAAATCCCTCCTGCCACTTATCAGCTACGAGAGAAACGCTCCTCACCACCACCCTCGCCCTCTCCTCTCCTATATGCACACACATTTTGGTGTAGCTGTACAAGAATTTTCCTGCCTCTTAATTTAGAATCAAGAGCTCCCAACTCTGCACAAAGATCCCAGCAGCCAGCAGTCAACACACAGGGCAGCCTCTCAGGGACTGGCTTACATCTCAGGGAAAACTGGACCCATGTCCTACGGGTCTTCAAGCTTCACGCAGGGAACCGAGCCTTCTACATTTTGAAAATTCTAGTCCTTGGGTCAGCACTCTTCCATAGCAATGTGTTTACTGGGAAACATTGAACAAGGTAGAGAATTTCATTTTTTATGAAGCTGAATATATTCAATTTTTAAATTTGCCCTTCATTTCAATAGAGTATGTTTCGCTTTCTGGGAGGAGGTATGCAGGGTTACACATTCTTTATTTTATGAAATGATTGTAATTGTAGATGACAGGATTTTTTTTTAAATGCCTTTTCTTGGCAAAATTTTAATTTAGTAACTTCCGTCAAGCTCTCAGTTTCTATTTAGACTCTTATTAGTTGGTGAAATCTCAAAATCTGGGGATCATTGAATTGCTCATAATTGTTAACTGTCTCTCTCTCTCTGGTTGGTTGTAGTAGATCAGGCCTCTGGTTAAATCCTGAGGTACAAGAGACATATTCCCATGGGTTTTTGCTAGGATAGGACAGACTACATTATAGTAATAAATGAAGCCTACAATCTTAAAGGCTTAATATTAATACAAAACCAAATTCATTGCTTACTCATACTATACATCCAACATGGGTCTACCCGACATGGTCACTCAGGGATCAGGCTGATGGAGGCTCCACCATTTTGCAGCTGCACTTTCTAAAAGTGCTGCCCTTGTAACCCCTGAAGACACCATGAAATGTGCAAAGCAGACTGGAAAGCCACGTAGGGGCTGTTATGGCCAGGCCTAGAAGTGACAGACCCATTGCCACCCACATCCTTATAGTCATAACTCAGTGACCTAGGCCCAGTCTAATAGCTAGGGAGTCTCGGAAACACAGGGGAGCACGTGGACGTTTAGTCACCATCAAACATTCTGCCAAACCCGCACCGTGATGGGAAAGGCAGACTGAACAGGTAAACGAGGGCAGGCTTGCAAAGCATTTTGGTTTCCAGGTTAGAGCATTAGCATGCTGTCCTGTAGGCATCAGAGAGGCATGAGGGGAAGGCCAATGGGAAAAGCACTGCTTCGGAAAAATGAGACCAGTCCCAGGATGAAGGATGGGTTAGAAGGAGAATGCACTAGGTCAGGGAGACCAGTTAAGAGGATCTTGTAACAGTCTTGGCATTTGGTGACAAGATGTGCATTCGTGTGATAGAAGGGGAGTGAAAAGTAGGCATGAATGTGAAATTCTCAGTAGAAGATTAATTATATGGAATGTCAGGATTCAAAATCCAGATTTTAGAGTGGAAGCAATATTTGAAATCATGAGTGGGCAAGGGAGAGAGGAAGGTGCCCCACCCAAGCTCTGCTGCTGCCCCTTGGCAAGTAGGGGCTGATGGAGGGAGAGATGTCACCTTCCTTGAGGAGGGTGAGTTTTGGGAAGACAAGATTCAGATGTGGGCATTCTTCTGTCTTTCTGAAAACATGCAACCTTGGGGTAAAAAATAAAGGGATCAAAAATAAAAGTCTATCTCCCCAAGATTTTGATACCAAAATAAAGATACTTTTCTGTTTTAAAAATAAATAAATAAAAGTCAAGATTTTTATTTTTGTATAACTTTGGAGCTTTCTATATTTTCCAATTTACTGAAAATGAAGATCTATTATCTTTGTAATAAGATTATAAAGTAATGTTTCTAGTTTTAAAAAGAAGAAAAGAAACGTCAAATGAAAGACAAGTTTCCTTCTTAATCAACTGCAAAACCAACACTTTTTCCCCCAAAATTGTAAGCATTCTAGTCCTGTGTCTCTCATCCTCACACACACTTCCTGTGAATCCAATACCCCATGGGAACTGGACGTGAGGGTTTTGTACGGGTGGCTACATCATGGCACACAGACACACAGACATAGATACACGCACCACCGTTAAGGGCAATTCAGAGAGTCTCTGTGGGTCTTTATCTCTGACACAGAAATCGATGAGTTAGACTTACTGTCAGACTCTCTGCTTGGAACAGAGAGTATCTGTAGTCAGGGGTGACATGAGAAATTGTCCTTTCCTAGTCTTTCTAAATGCTTGGGCCACCCACCTCCAATCTTTATTTCATGGAGCTACGCTTTAAATGCCAGATATTGCAAACTGTGAGCTGCAGGGTGCAAGGCAAAGGGAACCCATTCAGAATATAGAGGAATAAGCAGAATTCTCCTACCACTATTTTTTTTTACATAAATTTTTTTTATTTATTTCAGCATATTATGGGGGTACAGAAGTTTCTGTTACATATGTTGCCCTTGCCCCCACCTCCCTCCCTAAGTCCGAGTTTCAATTATGTCCATCATTTGGGTGGTGCACATT
>CAUYSK010025007.1:0-30399 GCA_963575035.1 Avahi laniger | reverse complement strand
CTGCTTTATGATCCATTTTGAACTCGAATAAGAAAATCACTTGAATTTGCTTTTTCTGTAACATCATTTCCATAGTCTAAAATAAATATAAAATAAATAGCAAGTAATAGTCATTAGCAAAAAAAATAAAGCAAGAAATGTGCATTAAAATGATGTACAATATAACCACTTTTATTTAAAAATGTATTCCAATATCAAACAGCAAAGTTCAACAATGCTAAAACTGCAATTACTTTTGCAGCAACCTAATAAGTAGTAGATTCCACTGTCAAATTTTTACAATATACCAGGAGGCATTATACTCCATGTATGTTTACACAATTTTTATGTTTATGAAAATAAAAACTCAATGTTGTGTAACAAGGAGGAGAGACTTTTTTCCTCTCAGATGTTTTAAGAAATATTTTCAGGATACGAAAATTCTCCTCATAAACTAAAGGAATTTGTTATCCACCGTGAGTTGATTTTTGTGAGAGGTGAGAGGTGCAGATCCAGTTTCAGTGGAAAAAACAAGCACAACATGTACTCAGCATCAAATTGGTACTGACTGAGCAACACTTAAGTGTACACATGAAAGTAATATTCATCAGGTGCCAGGCAGGTGGGAAGCTGGTGGAGGCGATGTTTATATTCATAACTAATGGGTGTGGAGTGCACTCTGTGGTGGACATGCTTATATCTCTGCCTTGGGTGATGCAAAGGCAATATATGTAAAAAAAAATATGACCCCATAATATTCTGAAGTTTAAAAAAAATAATAATAATAAAATAAAGGTACCAACATACATTTTCTTTTGACTATGATATAAAAGAAAAAAATTCCATTCAATTGTTTAAAATCTCCTTTGAAATGTATACAGAGATAAATCTTTTTTGTTTGTTTCATTTTTTGTTTTTTTTCATTTGTTTGTTTTTGTAGTATTCAAGACTGAAAGAGAAGAAAGGTATTTAAATCAGCTATCTCTATGTCTGTGAAAAAAGTGACTCCAAGGGCTTGTCCCTCTATAGAAACATTGAATTCTCAAATACTCAATGGAAACAGCCAGAATCTATTTTGTCATAATTCTGGTAAAGAGTGAAATGTTTGTAGCAATAAGCAAACACTGAGTCAAAAAAAAAAAAAAAACAACTCAAAATGGTTTTTACTTGACCTTTCCCCATCCATTTTCTGCACAGTAGCTATATTAAAGATGGTAGCCTTCATTTCTCATGTTGTGTACTAGTCTTTGGTTCCAGATAAAGGAATCACACACACACACACACACACACACACACACACACACACACAAAATCCTTCACAAAGAATTGTGTTTGCCTGTTCTAACCTGTCTAAAGTCTACCTGAAGTACAGATACAACATGCTTGTCTTTGTTTCACCTAATTCAGAACACAGAGTATAAAAGTCATACACATTCTTCAAAAACACTGTAAGGCAAATAACCCACAGCCACAAAAGCAAAATATTATAACTGAATAGATACAATAGATCTACTAACTTGTAAGATACAACAGAGCACTGACATTATGAATTAAAAAATAGGAGAGAGTTTATTTAGTAAATTAAGGCTTTCAAAAGTGCTCATGTATATTGGGAATTTTGGAAAGTAGCACACATACCCCAAGCTGAACCCATGCTCAGGAAAGTACTGAGAAGACCCTAGGCTTTGTCATCTGACTTATCATAGTGATCCACACAAGCACTAAGTAAAAAATATGACAGAGCTGTAAAAAGCCTGGCTCAGCATTGACAAAAATGCCTCAGCACAGAACTAATCTGCACAGTTATAAATAGTTTTTTTTCTTCTTATTCTCCTCTCCTCCTACTCTCTTTTCTCTCACCCTTTCTCTCTCTCTTCTGACGTTCAAGTAAATATATGCCAAAACACTAGTTAAACACAAGTGAAAAAAACAGAGACTTCAGAAAAAAACACACAAGACGAAGAATATAGACTTTATAAAAATATATTTTAAAAGTTACTAAACAATCAGCAACAAAATAACACTCTGGAAGGGGAAGTATATGATCTCAAGATTTACCACATTAGATTGTTCATAATGTCCAAATTTAAACAAAAAATGTTATAAACCATGCAAAAAAAAAATGAAAGTGTGATTCATTCACAAAAGAAATTTACAGAAACTGTCCCTGAGAAAGTACAGATATTGGATTTAGCAGATAAACACCTTAAATAATTGCCAAATGTGTCCTTAAAGAACTGAAGAAAACCATGCAAAGTCACTAAAGGAAATGAAGAGAATGATGTATGAACAAATAGAAAATGTCAATAAGGAGCTAGAAATCATAAAAAAGGGGAAAAACAGATTTTTTGTAGCTAAAAAGTACAGTAAAAAATAAAAAAATGAGAGGGTTTATATATCAGATTTGATCAGGCAGAAGACAGAATAAACAAACTTCAAGACAGGTCAGTTGAAATTATCCAGAATGGGAAACAGAAAGAAAAAAAAGATCAAGGAAATTAATGAAACCTAAGAGACCAGTGGAATATCATCAAGGTCACCAATTCATTCACTGTGGGAATCCCAGAAAAACAGTAAAGAGAAAAGAAGAGAAAGAATATTTGCAAAAAACAATGGTGAAAGACTTCTCAAATTTGACAAGTGACACTAATCTACACATTTAAGAAGTATAATGCATTCCAGTAGATGACCACAAAGAGCTTTACACTGAGACACAGTGTAACTAAATTATTGAAAGCCAAAGATAAAATTAAATTCTTGAAAGAAGCAAGAAAGAAATGACTTATTAGTTGTAAGACATCTTCAGTAAGATCAATAGCAGATTTCAGATCAGAAGGTATGGAGGCTAAAGGGAAATGAGATGGCACTTTTTAAGTGCTTAAAGAAAAAATATGCCAAACAAGAATTCCATCAAGCAAAACTACCCATAACACATGATGGAGAAATTAAGACATCTTCAGATCTAAAATAACAACCACAACAAAACCTTTAAAAAGTTTATCATTACTAGACTTGCTTTAAAGGACATATTAAAGAGAGTTTTTCATGCTGAAATGAAAAGAACCTAGACAAAAAGGTGAAGTAATAAATAACTACAATAAAGGTAACTAAATAGGAACATATAAAAGACATTATTATTGTAGTTTTGATTTGTAATACCTTTTTAAATTTTCTGAATATTTAAATATCAAATCAATAAAAATAATTATAAGTGTATTAAAAGTGCAATGTATAAAAATATAGTTTCTGATAATAATAGCATGAAGGGAGGGTAGAACAATATAGAAACAGAGTTTTGAATGCTATTAAAGTTAGTATCAATTCAGACTACATGATTTTAAATTTAGAACATTTATTATAATTTCTGTGGTAACCACTAAGATTATATCAAAAAATAAACACAAAAAGTATACAAGAAGAAAATCAAAATAGCACATTGCAAATAATCAACTAAAAACAAAAGAAAGCATCAATGAAATAAATAAGCAACACACAAGCAGAATGCAGGTAGCAAAATGTCAGAAGTTCTTCCATACCATTAATTACCTTATATATAAGTGGATTCAACTGTCTAGTTATGATGTAGAGATTGACAGAATGAATTTAAGAACAAAATCAACTTGATGCCATGACATGGTACATATAAGAGACTCATATTAGATCCAAAGACACATATAGGTGAAATCTGAAAGGACAGAAAAAGATATTCCAAGTGAATATTAGTAAAACTAATGGAATAGGAATGCTGATATCAGACAACATACACTTGAAGTAAAAAACTGTTACAAGAGAAAAAAGATAGCATATATTGATAACAGAGTCAATTCATCAAGAAAATTTAATAATTATTTTCATATATATGTGATAAAACATATTCCCAGAATACATGAAGCACACATTGACAGATTGAAGAGACAGAGTTTTACAATGATACTTGGAGTTATCAATTCCCTGCTTTCAACAGTAGATAAAACAACTAGGCAGAAAATAAAAAAGAAAATAGATAAATTGAAAAACATGAAAAACCAACTAGACCTAACAGACATATAAAGAGCACTCCACCCAATAATAGAATAATATACTTTCCACTCAAGGGTACATAGAACATCACCCAGGATAGACTATATGTTAGGCCACAAAATAAGTCTCAACAAATTTAGAAAAATTGAAATAATATAAATCAGTTTCTTGGTTTCAGTAAAGGTAGAAATCAATAACATAAGGAAAACTGGAAAATTGACAAATATGTAGAAACTAAACAAGATAATTTTTTTAAGTTTATTTGTTTATTCTTATTTCATAATATTATGGGGGTACAATTGCTTGGGTTACATAAATTGCTTTTGTACAGTTTGAGTCAGAGTTATAAGTGTGTCAATCACCCAGATCGTGTGCATTGTACCCATTAGGTGTGAATTTACTCATCCCCTCCTCCCCCTCCAACCTGCTTGATTTCTGATAAGTTTTATTTTCATATATGCACATAAGTGTCATTCAATTAGTTCCAGTTTAACGGTGAGTACATGTAGTGTTTGTTTTTTCATTCTTGTGACACTTTACTTAGAAGAATGATCTCCAGCTCAATTCTAGGTTAAAAAAAGAGGTATTAGTTCACCACTTTTTTTTGGCTGAGTAGTACTCTATAATATACGTATGCCACATTTTATTAATCCACTTATATATTGATGAGTACTTGGGTTATTTCTACATCTTTGCAATTGTGAGCTGTGCTGCTATAAATATTCAAGTGCAGATGTCTTCTTTATAAAGTGTGATTTTTTTCCTTTGGGTAAATATCCACTAGCAGGATTACTGGATCAAATGGTAGGTCTACTTTCGTTCTCTGAAGTGTCTCCATATTAGTTTCCACAGAAGTTGTACTATGTTGCAGTCTCACCAACAGTGTATAAGTGTTCCTATCTCTCCACATCCATGCTAGCATTTGTTCTTTCGGGATTTTTTGATAAAAGCCATTCTCCCTGGAGTTAGTTGATATCTCATGGAAGTTTTGATTTGAATTTCCCTGATGAGTATAGATGTTGAGCATTTTTTCATATGTTTGTTGGCCATTAGGCTATCTTCTTTTGAAAAGTTTGTGTTCATGTCCTTTGCCCACTTTACAATGGGGTGTCTAATTTTTTTCTTGCTAATTTGCTTGAGTTCTTTGTAGATTCTTATTATTAGCCCTTTATCAGATGTATACATTGCAAATATTTTCTCCCATTCTATAGATTATCTATTTACTCTATTGTTTCCTTGGCTATGCAAAAGTTTTTTAATTTTATCCAGTCTCATTTATTTATTTTTTTTGTTTCTGTGATTGCTATCAGGGTCTTTTTCATAAATTTTTTGCCTAAGCTGATGTCTATAAGAGTTTCCAACATCTTCTTTACAGAATACTTACAGTTTCATGCCTTAGGTTTAAGTCTGTTACTCATCATGAATTAATTTTTGTGAGAGGTGAGAGGTGCAAACATTGTTTCAGTATTCTACCTGTGGCTATCCAATTTTCCCAGCACCATTTATTGAATAGGGATTCTTTTCCCTAGTGTACATTTTTTTCTGCTTTGTCAAAAATCAGATGGCAAGATGAAGATGGTTTTATATTTGAGTTCTCTGTTCTGAGCCATTGGTTTATACTTCTGTTCTTATGTCAGTAACATGCTGTTTTGGTTATTGTAGCTTTGTAACTTGAAGTCTGGTAAAGTGATACCTCCCAATTTGTTCTTTTTGCTTAAGGTTGCCCTGGCTATTTGGGCTCTTTTATAGTTCCAAATGAAACATAGAATTATTTTTTCTAGATCTGCAAAAAAATTACATTGGTAATTTAATGGGGATTTTATTGAATCTGTAAATCACTTTGGGTAGTTTAGACATTTTAACAATGTTGATTCTGCCAGTCTATGAGCATGATATGTTTTTTCATTTATTTACATCTTCTGTGATTTTCTTCCACAGTGTTCTGTAATTCTCCCTGTAGAAGTTTTCACTTCCTTGGTTAAATGTATTCCTAGGTATTTTATTTTCTTTATTGCCATTGTTAAAGGTATTGAGCCTTTGATTTGATTCTCAGCTTGACTTGTTGGCATATGGGAATGCTATACATTTTTGTACATTGATTTGTGTACATTGATTTTCTAACCTGAGACTTTGCTGAATTTATTTATCAATTCCAGGAGTCTCTTGGCAGAATCTTTGGAGTTTTCTAAATATGAGATCATATCATCAGCAAAGAGTAATAGCTTGACTTCTTTCCTCACTTGGATACCCTTGATTTCTTTCTCTTACCTGACTGCTCTGGCTAGGAATTCCAGCATTATGATGAATAGAAGTGGTGACAGTGGGCAATCTTGTTTGGTTCCAGTTCTAAGAGGAAATGTTCTCAATTTTTCCCCATTCAGTGTGATGTTGGCTGTGAGCTTGTCATATATGAATTTTATAATTTTGAGATATGTCACATCTATGCCTATTATGCTAAGTGTTCTTATCATAAAAGGGTGCTGAATTTTGCCAAATGCTTTTTCTGCCTCTATTGAGAGTATCATATAGTGTTTGTTTTTGCTTCTATTTATATCGTGAATCACATTTATAGATTTGTGTATGTTGAACCATCCCTGCATTTCTGGGATGAAGCCCACCTGGTCGTAGTGGATTATATTTTTGATGTGTAAATGATTTCAGTTTGTGAGGATTTTATTGAGTATTTTTGCATCTATATTCGTAACGGATATTGCTATGTAGTTTTCTTTTTTTGTGGTGTCCTTTCCTAGCTTTGGTATCAAGGTAATATTCATCTCATAGAATGAGTTGGGGAGGATTCCTTTCTTCTAGATATTATGGAATTAATTTCTGCAGTATAGGTACCAGTTCTTCTTTGTAGGTCTGGTCAAATTCGGCTGTGAAACTATCACTGTTAAACAATCAATAGGTCAAAGAAAAAATCATAATGAAAATTAGAAAATATGTATCATGAATAAAATATAATATAACATATAATATGCAGCAAAATTAGTGCTAAGAGATAAATTTGTAGCTGTAAAATCTACGTTAAAAAAGAAGAGTAATCTCACATCAGCACTTAAAGCAATAAGAGGAAGAGAAAATTAAACTAAAAGCCGGCAGAAAAGGGAAATAATAAAGACTAGGGTGGAGCAAGCACAATAGACAATATTGACACAATAGAAAGACTCAAAAAATCAAAAGTTAATTCCTCAAAAACATTAACAGAATTGTCATATCTTTAGTTAGATTGACTACAGAAAATGTGAGAAGATAGGAAAAAGCTTACATAAGAAATGAAAGCTAGGATACTACTATCAACTTTACAGAAATTTTAAAAAAGGATTATAAGAGAAAACTATGAACAGTTGTACACCAACAAATTAGATAAACTAGATAAAATGGAAAAATTCTTAAATGTGCACAATTACCAAAACTGATTAAAGAAGAAATAGAAAATATGAACAAACCAATAATGAGAAGATTGAATTAGTAACCAAACATTTCCTGATAGCAACAACAAAAAACGTTAAGACCAGGTACATTCACTGGCGAATTTTACTAAAAAAATTTATATATATATATATATATATATTTTAATTGCAATGATGACGAAGTCAGGAAAGCAGGAGCAGGATATCTGCTTCTGATATATATATATATATTTAAAATATATATTTATATAAAAATATATATATTTATATATATATTTTAAAAAGAATTGATACTTATCCTTCTCACATTTTAAAAAAAATGGAATAGGAAGGAATACTTTTCAACTCATTCTATGACACTGGTATTACCCTGATACCAAAGTAGAAAGCAAAAGCACAAGAAAAGTATAGACCAATATTACTTTTGAATATACATGCAAAAATTCTCAATGAAATATTAGTGAAACGAATCCAGCAGCATATTAGAAGATTATACAACATGATCAAGTGGGATTTATCCAAGTAGTACAGTGTTTCAACATAAGAGAATAAATCAATATAATATATATAAATAAAACAATGGATAAAAAATATGATTACATGAGTTAATGAAGAAAAGTATTTGACAAAAATACAATCTCAGTTTATAATTTAAAAGAAAATAAGACAAACAAAAAGCTCTGAGACCTAGGAATAGAAAAGAAATTCCTTAACATGATAAAGTATACTCATGAAAAACTCACATCTAAAATCATGCTCAAATGATGTCAGCAATATTACAGAGGCGATAGCAGCCTTCATCCCCTCACAAAAGACAGCAAATAAGCAGCTAACACAAATGAAAATAGTCTTAGGGGAGATGGAGAGTTCAATTAGGAACATGCAGCAACACAATGGAGTAAAAAAAAAATACGTGTGTGTGTGTGTGTGTGTGTGTGTGTGTGTGTGTGTATAGGATAACCTCAGAGAGAAGATATTTGGGGAAATGGGCATACCAAAGATGACTGGAGATGGCTAAAACAAAGGGCAGGAACTATTAGCATCAGCCATGCAGTGGGTGCCACTGTGATTTCCAGTGGCCTGCTCTACAAAGGAAGTTGATATCTTTTGCCACTGAGGTAACTAACAGTCATTACTACTACTGACTCCTTGGAGAAGGATAAACTGCTGCCCCTACCACCCACAATAATAAACCACTGTTTTGTTGCTCCGTGACCAAGGCCACCACCCTTTCCAACATTACATGCAGTAGCTCCACACATGCCTGTATTCTAGACAGTTGCATTGTGCACATCTGCACCGCAAACACTAAAGCCACTAACATTTATAATTAGTCCCACATCTGAACTTGGAGCCTTGATTGCTCTACATACACCAATGCTACAGACTCTGGATCTACCGTCAGTTCATGAGTGCCTACATAACGGACATCTGAGCCACCGACACTACACTCTACGCCCTGCTTCTGTGGCTAAATTGCTCATGTGGTTATGTCTTAGACACTAGAGCCATTGCCTCTGTGGGCTAGTGCATTCCCCAGGCCCTGGAGAAGTGGTCTCTCTACATGCTTCAGATACCAGCTCTACTACTTCTTTAGGAGGAACCACACCTCAGACATCAGAGTCACTATAAAAGTAGACTACCCCAGACCCCATAGGTGCTGTGACTACCCACCTTCCCATGGTTCAGAACCCAGTTTCTTCACAAGCACTTGCACCATGCACACCATTACCAACATGGCAGCAGAAGCACCTGTGACCGAAGCACTGAAATTCCCATTACCCTAGACCTGATGGCCATGGTCCTTCTATACATGTCTGTGCCCCAGAACCTGTCTTTAATGCCTCTCCCCAGACACCATGCACCAGACACTAGTATCACTGCCATTGTTAGCATGACCACAAGCCAGACCCAGTACCAATAGGATCCCCTCAGTTATAACTTTCCTGGGAGAAGAACAAAAGATCAGGGGAACCCCAGTAACATTCACCACCAAAGACTTCAGCAGCCTTGCTGTGGCTATGGATAGCCACAGCCCTGACAACTAAAGATCCATGTAATCTTCACCTTTGACAACTGCAGCTTATACTGTGATCTGAGCCACAATTTTCACACCCATCCTGCTGGTACCTTCATACTCACCCATAGGTGAAGTTCTTTCCCCACTGAAATGAGTCTTTAAAGCATGGAAGAAGTGATTACTCCTTTGAATTCACAGCTGTCAACACAGCAACAAGAATCATGAAAAACTAAGAAAACATAACACCACCAAAGAAATACAGTAATTTTCCAGTAACCTATCCCAAAGATATGGAGATCTGTGAATTGCCTGACAAGGAATTAATATTAAGGAAGCTCAGTGAACTACAGGAGAATACAGAAGAGATAAAAAAAAATACAGAGACAAAATGAAAAATTTAACAGAAAGATTGAAATCACAAAAAAGTACCAAACAGAATTCCAGAGCTAAAGAACATAATGAATGAAATAAAAAGGTATGCAATAGAGAGGTTCAGTAGAGAAATTCATTAAGAGGAAGAAAAAATATATGAATTCAAAGACAGGTTTTTTGAAAATAACAAGAGAAAGAAGAAAAATGAAAAGGAATAAAAAAAGCTTATTGGATTTATGTAACATCATCAAGACTGTTAACATTTTCATTACAGTAATTAAAGTTAAGAGATACCAAAAGGAATTAAAAAATTATTTAAAGCAATAATGACAGAAAAAATCCAAAATCTGAAGAAATATAAACATCCAGTATATGAGTTTTCTAATCAGATTCAAGCCAAAGAAGACTGCATTATAATACACTATAATATAATCAAATTTTCAAAGATAAAGACAGAAAATATTGAAAGCAGTAAAAGAACAGAAGATCTTCCCACATACAAGGAATGTCCATAACGATATCAGTGGACTTCTCAGCAGACAGTGTGTAGACAAAGGGAAAAAGGGATGATATATTCAAAGCACTGAAAGAAAAAAAATGTCAATGAAAAAACTTTGCCTGGCAAAGTTATTCTTGTTCTTCAGAATTAAAGAAAAGGTAAAGACTTTCCAAGATAAACAAAATCGGAGGAAGTTCATCTAGTAGATAAATTGAACTTTATCAAAATTAAAATATTTTGTGTATCAAAGGACATTAACAATAGAGTGAAAAGACAAACTACATAGTGAGAGAAAATGCTTGCAATTCATGTATGTTATAAAGATCTGTTACCCAGAATATATAAGAGGCCCTTAAAACACAACCAGAAAAAGACAAACAATAAGCAGAGAACTTGAATAGACATTTCTCCAAGGAAAATATACAAATGACCAACACATGCATGAAAAGATGCTCAGCATCACCAGTGATTAGAGAAAAGCAAATCAAAATCATAGTGAGGTACCACTTTACACCCAATAGGATGTGGGATGGCTATAACCAAAAAAGGGAGAAAAAAAAGAAAAGAAAAGAAAAGAAAAGAAAAGAAAAGAAAAGAAAAGAAAAGAAAAGAAAAGAAAAGAAAAGAAAAGGAAAGGAAAAGAAAAGAAAAGAAAAGAAAAGGAAAAGAAAAGAAAAGAAAAAGGAAAGAAAAAGGAAAGAAAAGGAAAGAAAGAAAGAAAGAAAGGAAAGAAAGCAAGAAAGAAAAGAAAGAAGGAAAGAAAGAAAAGAAGGAAAAAAGATAAAAAAAGAAAAGAAGGAAAATAAGTATTGGTAAGGATTTATGAAAATTAAAATGTTTTTACATTGGTAGGGAGAATATTAAATGGTCCAGCCACTTTGAAAAATTATTTGGTTGTTTCACAAAAAGCTAATAACAGAATTACCATATAACTTCACAATTACAATCCTAGTCATACATCCCAAAAAATTGAAAACAGGGACTCAAATAAGTACATGTGCATTCAAGTTCACAGCAACACTATTCACAATAGCCAAAAAGTAGAAACACTGGAAATGTTCATCGGTAAATGAGTGGATAATTAAAATGTGATATATATATACAATGGAATATTATTCAGCCATAAAAATGATGAAGTACTGATACATGCTATAATATGGATGAATCTTGAAAACATTATGCTAAGTAAAGGAGGCCAGACTCAAGATGTCACATATCGTAGGATTCTATTTACATGAAATAGCCAGAATAGATAAATCCATAGACATAGCAGAATGGGGATTGACAGGGCCTCGGGAGATGGGAGAAATGGAGAATAACTACTTCTGGATACAGGGTTTCCTTTTGGGGTATGGAAATATTTTAGAACTAGATAGAGGTACAACACTATAAATGTACTAAATGCCGTGAAATTATTTAGTTGGAAATAATTAATTTCATGTTATATAAATTTCACCTCATAAAAATTTAAAAGGATGAAAAGTCTAGGGAGAAATACCCCAAGACAGATTTTTCATGATACATATGGGAATCTAGATGTGCTTGAGTCTTTAACCTTACCCATCTATATGTTCCATTTCTTTGAAAGTAGCTCATAAACATCAAAAGTCTTCAGGTATATATTTAATCTGTAATGTATAGCCATTCATTAAATTTAGACTTTTTGGGGAAAAATGGTTACATTGGTTACATCTTGAAGAATTGTAATGTATTTCTCCCATGTTTATCTGCATTCATTAGCTCTTTCGTTATTGCATTTGTGCATAATATTTAATAGCATTTTGATAATAAAAATTAAAACTACATAACAAAATGTTAATATTTAGTGTTTTTCAATGTTGTTTATTACTTGAACTATGAATAGTGTCAGAATAGAGATTTTCCTTTATATTTTCATTGTAGTTCCATAATAAGGGGGCTAACTGAGTGAATTCACCAGTAAGTTTACTAATGATATACGCTGAGTTATTATTAGATGACCTGTTAAAGTCAATGCAGCCTCTAGCATTTATAGGACACAGAGGAAACATTACAATGAAAAGTAAGACATGCCATTTTTGATATCTATAAGTCTGGAGAGAAAATACACATATATTTCCCATCAGTGTAGTCAGCCCACGTAGATATGTGCATGTGTTTTCTTACCGGAAAAGTTCTAAAAATGAGGAATTTAAGTACGTACAGTAATATTGCTAAGAATTAAATATTCCATTGAATTCTATTAAAATGTCTAATCTTTTCCACAAATTAATCATTCATCTATTCAGTCATTTGGTTTTTTTCTTTTTCTTTTTTTTTTTTGAGACAGAGTCTCACTGTGTTGCCCGGGCAAGAGTGCCGTGGCATCATCCTAGCTCACAGCAACCTCAAACTCCTGGGCTCAAGCAATCTTTCTGCCTCAGCCTCCCGAGTAGCTGGAACTACAAGCATGCACCACCATGCTCGGCTAATTTTTTCTATATATTTTTAGTTGTCCGATTAATTTCTTTCTATTTTTAGTAGAGACGGGGTCTTGCTCTTGCTCAGGCTGGTCTCGAACTCCTGAGCTCAAACAATCCACCCACCTTGGCCTCCCAGAGTGCTAGGATTACAGGCGTGAGCCACTGCTCCCGGCCGTTTTTTTTTTTCTTTTTTAATAAATTTATTTTTAATTGACAAAGAAAAATTATATATATGTATGGTGTAATGGCATGATATTTTGATATATGTATACATTGTGAAATGGCTAAATCAAGTTTATTAACATATTTGTTACCTCACATACTTATTTGTGTGTGTGCACGTGTGTGGAGAAGGCATAAAAAATCTATTCTCTAAACAATGTTGATCGATACACTACATTGTTGTAATGACATGTTTTACAAACATCTCCTGAACTTATTTCTTGTATCAAACTGAAATTTTGTACCTTTTGCCCAACATCTCCCCAATTTTCCCCCATCCACTGATAAGCCCTGGATAACCGCCATTATGCTCTCTGCTTCTATGACTTTAAATCTACTTTCAAATGCAATGGATTTCTTCTCCTTCCCTTAAAGTATTAAGAGATCCAGTAGAGTGCAAGTAAATATTTTCAGTTTAAATACAATCACTTTAAAACTAAAAGAAATCACAATAAAACTGTCATTATTTTTCTAAATCCTGACTTAAGTTTAAATATCCCCATATTTGATTCTTACAGTTGGAAGGGGCCTTACATCAACTATGCTCAAGATATGTCTACTATAAAAGCAAGGATCAAGATCTAAAAAAGTTATATGGCTTTTTGGTGGCAATACAGATTACTAGTAACAGAAGCAAGATTAAAACTGGGGTTGCCTGACTTTTTTCAAAGCACTGAAAAATCACTTTTAATCATTTCTACCCTAAAATAATTATCACAATCTTTCAAACCTAAGGCAGAGAATATTTAAGTGATGTGAATAAAGTCATGCAAGTTATTGGGAGACATTTGAACTGAGATATAGGTACTCAGATTATAAATATATTTGATATTCTCTTTAAACTGCTGTTATTTGTAAATATTGTAAGTCTAAAGAGGGCATCAAATAAAACATTCAGAAATCAAATGACATTATGATAGACAGTACTGGTCTTTCTTCCAATTGCTGAAGAAGCAGAGATAAAATTTAACTTGTAGAATACATTATTCCAATAATAAGAAATGTATCAGGAGTTAGTTATCTGATAATGATATGAGATGAAAATATTTCCACATTCAACTGTGGAGCTGAAGGGCAAAATGACTCCATTTGTGAAGTTTGATGAACCCTAAAAGTGAGTAATTTCCCTTTATCTATGAAGAGTGCTGTGAAAATTCCAACCTTAGTCTAGTTTCCATTTGGTCCTCCTGTCAATATGATTAACATTATTATGATGTCCAGTAAAGAGTTTGTGGATGAAAAGTACAGTCTATTAGAGAAACACTTCTGCTTGCTGAGTTCTGAAGCCAACATTACAAGGCAACAAACAGACTGCAAGTGAAAGACAGTGGTTTTCCGAGAGACTAAAATCCACTTCTTGAACTTAGATGTATTACTAAGAAGACAAAGCCTTTTACATGTAAGAGCTTTCTACTTGATTAGGAGATATACATGAGCAGCTGAAATCTCAAAAACCCCAATGTCCACTTGGACTACAATGATTCTTCCAGTTCCACATGATGCTTCTGTAAACTAACGCTCAAAGCCCTCACTGTGTCTTGCTAAGTTTGCATGTATTATTACCAGATGCAGACCCAGTAAGATACAATGCAGGTTTTGGGAATTAGTTTCTGGAGTTATTGAAAATAATTGAAAAATAACAAGCAACTAATGAAAATTCCAAACTCTAGTTTGGCAAACCATGGAAGCTTTATGTGTATCCCACTTTCTGAATCTAAATTTCTTATTTGAAAATAATCAAATATTAATTCACTATCTTTAAGGGTTTTTTAACTACTTTAACCAAAACCAATGGTTTCAGTATCTGTTCAACATACTGACTTGATTTCCTTTAAATATATACACAGTAGAGGAATTGCTAGATCTTTTAGTAGTTCTATTTTAATTTTTTGTAGAATCTCCATACTGTTTTCCATAATGGCTGTACCAGTTCACATTTCCACCAATACTGTGTAAAGGCCTCTTTTCTCCTCATCCTCACCGACACTTGTTATATTTTGTCTTTTGATAATAACCATTCTAACTGGGGTGAAGGGATATTTCATTATGTTTTGATTTGCATTTCTCTGATGATTGGTGATGTTGAATATTTTTTCCTATACCTAATAGCCATTTGTGTGACTTTGCCTTATTTATTGCAGCACTATTCACAATAGCTCAGATTTGGAATAATTCTAAGTGTCCACCAATGGTTGAATAGATAGAGAAAATGTGGTAGATATACACAATGAAATACTATTTAGCCATAAGAAAGAATGAAATCCTGTCAATTGTGACAACATGGATGAACCTGGAGGATTTTTTTTTTTTTTTGGGGGGGACAGTCTTGCTCTATCACTGGGGCTAGAGTGCCGTGGCGTCAGCCTACCTCACAGCAACTCAACTGGGCTCAAGCCATCCTCCTGCCTCAGCCTCCTGAGTAGCTGGGATTACAGGCACATGCCACCATGCCCGGCTAATTTTTTCTACTTTTAGTAGAGATGGGGTCTCACTCTTGCTCAAGCTGGTCTGGAACTCCTGACCTCAAGCAATCCTCCTGCCTTGGCCTCCCAGAGTGCTAGGATTATAGGCATGAACCACCACACCCAATCTGTGAAGGAAATTATTTTAAGTGAAATAATCAACACCCAGAAAGACAAATACCACTATATGGAATCTAAAACAATTTATTTCATAAAAGTGAGGAGTAGAATTGTGGTTAACAGGGGCTAGGGAGAGTAGAGAGGAGGAGAGAATTGAGAGAGATTGGTCAATAGGTACAAAGTTACAGTTAGGAGGAATAAGATCTGGTATTATACTGCATAGTATGGTTATAGTTAACAATAATGTATTATATATTTCAAAATACCTTGAAAAGAGGATTTTGAATGTTCTCTTCACAAATAAATAATAAATGTTTCAGGTGATGAATTTGCTAATTACCCAGATTTGATCATGACATAAGGCCTACATGTATGAAAACATCACATCATACCCCATAAATATGTACAATTATTATTGTATCAATGAAAAACAAAATAAAACAAAAAATAATATAAATAAAACCAATGGTATTTATTTGACTTTTTTTTGCTTCAAAAAGAAATATGAATATGCATATCCTTACAAATTATAAAAACCTATTTCTATCCTCTTATTTTTTGAAATCACCTTTCTTTGTCAAATGAATGCATGTTAAACAGATATAGCATCATTATTTAAAAGAACATGTACAGATGCACACACATACACACACACTATTACAAATCAGTATAAGAACAGCTCCCATGTCTATTTTCAGCTACACACAATTCTTAGTTTAGTACTGGATACATTGAAGCCACTTATTACCATCAGCTGCAATATATTAATATATTATAATTGCACATTTAAATATTTTTTTGAAACTAGTGGCATCAAATAAAAGAATAAACTATAATCTGTATATTAAACCTTTTGTTTCCTTCTTTTCTACATTCTTTTGTAAAATATGACTCTTTTCTTCCACTGTTCCACTATCTTTTTGTTATTCTTTCCAGTAGGGAACAAGGTCTTCTGATTTGCTGCCAAAGCACTGCCTCTGGTGAATGGGCATCTCTGGCCTAACACAGAACAAGTTTTTCACATACTTCACTTGAGTTCTGGACATCTGGATCTTCTTGCATTTATTAATAAGGAATTTGGGTGGTAGAAAAATTTCTAATACATTATTCAAAATTTGCATATTTTTAAATACTTCTGAAGATATTTTAAAAGGTAACATTTTATGAAAGGAAGTTTTATTTTGTTTTTCCAATTCAAAACAGAGTGAAGAGAGAATCCCCCCAACAATTTTCGGCTCATTTGATATCAGTCTTACTTGTTTTCATTATGTCGCCTTATTCCAATAGCACACATTAATCTGTAGCAGTCTGTGATTTCCCAAAGCAGAAGTCATATTATGAAATTAAAAGTCCTTCATCATGATCTTATGGCTATTCATCAATATTCATGTTTGAAATAAAATTGTTGCTTTCTAAGAGCAGTAGAAAGCCACTAAGGCAGGAAAATCAGCCTGACAGACCAATAGCACACACTCAGATTTCTGAGAATATTACACAGTGCAGAGATAGTATGAGTGTCTCATCTGCTTTGGTAATGAATTAAGTAAACCACCCTACAAGTACAGTTACACACATATGCTAGTTTGAGAGATTGGGGATAGTAAATGAGAAAAAAATGAATTGAATTAAGAAATTTGGTTATAATCTCCAATGTTCCTTCATACCTGGGTCTATGATTCTAAGACTGTTGCTTAGAAACATCTTGGTCAAATATATGTATACATTTGAATAGATTCAGCTGATAGGCCCTGCAGACATGAACCGTGGCTGGTGGGCAGGTAAAGTCTATGTTATGTATGTGTATGTGTGTTTCAAACCAGGCTATGGAAAGAGTTAATCCTTAAAAGCTATTTGAAAATGGAGGTTATAGAAATAAGACATTCTAACTATCCTAATATTGTATATTATTAATATTAGACTTTCTCTGCTTGCTTTCTCCTAGGATGAATAAAGAATTTGTATAGTGTTTTCAATCATAAGTTTAAAAATGAACGTCAATAGTATATAAATATAGAATTCATTTGCATCCAATATTTAAGGGTAAACAACATTAATAATATTTATGTCAAATGTGTCAATGTCAGTTCATTGATTGTAACAAATGTACCACTCTGGTGTGGGATGTTGATTATGGGGAAAGCTGTAGGGGTTAGAGGAACGGGGATTATATGGGAATTCTCTGTACTTGCCACTCTTTTGCTGTTAATCTAAAACCGCTCTAAATAAATAAATAAATAAATAAAACTGCTCTAAAAATAAAGTATAAATTAAAATCATAAAAATAATAATACTTAAAAATAATATCTATTTTATCTATAAATAAAATCTAGAATTTTTATATCTACCACCTATCATTAGTTTTGCCTAATATTTTTAATGTCTTTTTAAATATCTTTTAATCTTTAGGCTTTGCTTTCATTTTTCCTCCCTTTCTTCCAAGCAATATATTTGTTGAAGATTTATCCTATAGTTTCCTATAATTTGGATATATTAATGTCTACCAAGTCAACCAAAATGACACTGATATAATGGTATATATTTGGCATATGAATTTAATTTGATATTTTCCAAAGTTCTTTTATAAGACCTGATTTCATTTGTTTGGCCCTTGCATCACATGTAAAATCCTAGATAGGAATGACACCTTTAGGGGACTGTAATGAGATATAGGGTTATAAAAGCCAGGTCAGACTGGTCAGATGTTTACCTGGAATTTCTCGAGGTCAAAATCTGAAGGAAATAGCTGAGCTACTATCAAGGTGAGAGCCAGGAATCATGATAAAACTTTAGTTCCAATAAACAAGGGAAAAGTTTCTTGAAGGGAAATTTATATTGAATTTAACGCTATGGAAGATACAGAGACAAGAGTATGCAGATCAAGGAAAGATTTGAATAAACAGTTTAGGAGATGCTTAGCCAGTACTAATATGTTGAAACTTTAATTTTGTGTATTGCTTTCCCCAAAGCCAGATTTGATAGTTTATACTAATCATAATGAACTGGGTACATATTAGTTTCCATTGGAAATAGAGGTATCACTTTTCTCATTTTATAGACAAACTGTTAAGCTCAAATTATTGCTTTCGAATGGTCTCAGTGGTTTTCATTCTTGCATACTGTTTCATCCAGGCCAAGAAAAATATTAGTTTCAATAAATATATTTAGCATTCCTCAATAAAAAATAATTAGTACCCACAAAATCAACCAACAGGAAAATATTTTAAAGTTCCTGATTTTGATGATCAAACAAGTTTTTAATCTACTATTCAGATCACACCAAATCTCATGTTTCTACTTCTTTTTTTTTTATTCTTTTTTTTTTTTATTTCAGCATATTATGGCAGTACAGATGTTTAGGTTACGTATGTTGCCCCTGCCCCCCACCACCAAGTCCGTGTTTCAAATATGTCAATCCTACAGGTGGTGCGCATTGCACTCTTTGTGTATGCATATATCCGTCCCCTCCTCCCTCCTCCCCCCTTGCCACTCCACTTCCCTCTGCCCAACATCCAACAGATGTTATTCTTATATGTGCATTTACGTGTTGATCAGTTAATACCAATTTGATGGTGAGTACATGTGGTGCTTGTCTTTCCATACTTGGGATACCTCACTTAGTAGAATGCATTCCAGCTCTATCCAGGAGTATACAAGAGGTGCTATATCACCATTGTTTCTCAAATTTATTTTTTTTTAAATACAGAGATAACGTTGATTTTTTAAATAGAATACTTCAATTTAGAGATTCAATTTAGCTTTCTGACATTTTAATTTAAACCTCTAAATCATTTTTAATCACTCTATTTAAGAATATATAAGTTAAATTTGACAGGTTTCAGCATTACTCAACATTTTTAGTTATAATAAAATATAATTTTTATAAGAATATATTATTTATAATAAAATTATTATAAATAAAATTATATAATAAAAAGAATATAATATTCTTTCTTTTTAGGTAGTGCATAAAGGTAAATAAAACTGGCAGGAAAAGTAACGCTGCTTTCCGGCTCTAAAAAATATGTTACAAAAATGGATAGTGGTAGTAAAATGTACATTATGCAATAAAAAGAAAAATATACCTAACAGGAGTGTTTAATTGACTCCTACTGTCTATTATTAAATAACATAAGTGTTAACCACAATCAGCCATATTTTAAACTGTTGGTTTTATTTACTTAAAAATAAATGTTATTATTCATATTTATTATTTCTTAAACAAATTGGTGTAAATTTTCTAACCAATGTACGTTGTTCTTTTAATTATTTGGCTGCTGCTTCATAAAAACAAAACAACAGAAAGGTTTATTTACCTAAATATTTACTTGGAAAAAAATTTTTTTAAAATTTACTTTTCTTCTAAAACTAAGCAGCCTAAGGTGATACTAGAAATAAATAAAATGAGTTTTATGAATTAGTAAGATCAGGTGTTTTACTATTAAATTTGAGGTAAGTTTATAGAAAATATTCCTACTATAATATGAGCCTCTAAGATATACAGGTACAAAATAAGGAAAGCTATGCACAATGATGATTAATATTGATTTCTACTTTCGTCTTTATTAAATTTATTAAAATATCTCTTCTCTTATTGCAACAAGATTCCTCATGTTGTATGAGAACTTACTAAGAATGAGTAAATTTTTTGGAAAGAATTTATCATGCAAACTTTTGGGAGAAAAATGTCTTAAAGAATTTTTTTACCATTACAGTCATGTGTCACCTAATGACAGAGATATGTTCTGAGAAATGTGTAGTTAGGCAATTCCATTGTTGTTTTAACATCATAGAATGTACTTAAACAAACCTAAATGCGATAGCCTACTAGACACCTAGGCTATAGCCTATTGCTCCTAGACTACCAGCCTGTACAGCTTGTTACTGCACTGAACACGGTAGGCAATTGTAACACAACAGTAAGTATTTGCGTATTTAAGAATATCTAAACATGAAAAAAGCACAGTAAAATATGGTATTATAATTCACTGGACCACAGTCTTGTATGAGGTTCACTGCTTACCAAAATGTTGTTATGTGGCACATAACTGTATTTCATATTTGTTCACCTTTTCCTTTGTAGGTAATTTCCAGGCAAACCCAGATGAGATTGTAAAATAGTAGACAATAGGCTCACTGTGGTCACTAATTTTGGTGCCAATTTGAGAATTTGTAGTCTTATTGTTTAAGCTAACATATTGTCAAATAAATATTGAGAATTGATTTTGTTTCATTGATACAGGAGTAACTATTAGAATGTCAAGATTGCTGGAGTTTACTAAAAGAAATTGTTACCTTCTTTATCTTAATATTCAATATTTGTTATTAATATTTTCATTTGCATTTAGATATCTTCTATATATGCTAGTAGCAAATTATGAACTGTTTTATGGTCTTTTTAAATGACTGTTCTCTTTTATCTTAGTTTATATGACTAGGCAAGGGTTTTATTTGTTTGTCTATATTACTATTTCTATGTAATATACAGAGAGAATTTTTATTTATATAACATTTATTTTAGTAGTTTTATTTAAATAGCCATATTTATGTAGTAGTAGTTATTTACAACTAGTATGCTTATATTTAGTAACTTTTAACTTCCCAATGTCACATATATGTTCAAAAAGAGACTTGTCATTTATATATTCAGCCATAATAAAAATTGATACTTATCTTTTAAAAATTACTGTGGATAAATAAACCATGACATATTCAGGCAATGTAATATTATTCTGCATTAAAAAGAAATGAGCTAGCAAGCCATAAAAAGACATGGAGGAAACTTAAATGTATATTACTAAGTGAAGAAGCCAATCTTCAAATGCTAAATACCATATTATTTTAACTATACAACAGTTGGAATAATAAAAGCAAATACTATAGAGAAAGTTAAAAAATCAGAGGTTGTCAGGGTTTGGGTGAATGGGACGAATGAATATGCAGAACACAGAGGAATTTTAAGACAATAAAAATACTCTATGATGCTATAGTGATTATACATGTCATTTGCATTTGTTCAAATCCATGGACTGTACAACAGCAAGAGTAAACTATCACATAAATCATGGACTTAAGTGATTATAAGGCATCAGTGCAGGCTCATCAACTGCAACAAAAGTACAACTCTGGTGGCTCTGATGGAGGATGTTGATAATGGAAGAAGCTATGCATGTGTGGGGGGAGGGGATATATGGAAAGTCTCCGTACTTTCCTCTCAATTTTGCTGTCAACCTAAAAGTGCTCTAAAACAAATTTAAAAAATTATCATATTATTGTAAATTTTTTCTTTAATTTTACTGAACTGTGCTCAAAATTATTATAAAATGTACTATAATGATGAATATGTGTATTAGGGATCTCCAGAGAAATAGAACCAAAACAGAATCAGCAGGAGATACACACACACACACACACACACACACACACACAAAATACACACACACAATTGAATTATACATAATTTGATTATATATATAATTTCAATTTATGTGTATATGTGTGTGTATAGACACGTAATTTATTATGAGGCATTGGCTCACACAACTGTGGAGGTTGAAAAGACCCACACTCTGCTATCCTCCAGATGGAGACGTAGGAAAGCTGATGGCATAATTCAACCTGAGTCTGAATGTTAAGTTCGTCTGTGTGGATGTTCCCTGGTCCCCAGGTACCCAGTGTCAAGAATGAGTACTGGTACCGAGTCAAGCTAATGATGGAGTGATCACAAACACAGAGGAATTTTATACAAACAGTTTATCACGTAAGAGAAAGAATGAAAGTAAAGAAGGAAGCTACATAAAGTGAAAATACATTCTGGAGAGAGAGGAATGGGTCAGTCTCCATGAGCGGACAAAGACGCTGAAGTCTGTGCACAGGCTGCCTTTTATGAGCTCACTAGTTTGTCCCGCCTTTCTTCTGGCAGAGTTGGTTGTCATTTCCCACCTTTTGGGGTGATTGACAAGTTGGGGTTATAGAACAGGTTGGTTATGTAACAGTTTCCCTTTCTGTGCATATGTCTTCTCAGAATCCTTCATGAAAATTCTACCTGTGCTACGCCAATTGGATGGTAATAAGCCCTAGCTCGGTTAAAGTTCTCTGGGGGCTCCTTAGTTTGTATATTCTTACCAGGGAACAGTTCCTAGCTGCAATTTGGTTCCCGCTCTTCACCCTTAGCCACTTCCATGCCTGCGTTGACACCGGTTTGCCCTCCTCCAGATCTAACATGAAGGCCCGACAACCTGGGGACCCAATGACATTAAACCCAGTTCAAGGGCAAGAGAAGCTGATATAAAATGTGTCAGTTCAAACACTGAGACGGGAAAAAAGGGTGAACTCCTGCGTCCTCTTTCTACCTTGTATTCTATTCAAGCCCTCAAAGGATTGGATGATGTCCACCCACAATGGGGAGGGCCATCTGCTTACTCACTGTACCGATTCAAATGTTAATCTCATCCAAAAACACATTTGCAGACATACCTAGAAATAATGTTTAATCTGGGCACCTGTAGCCAGTAGAATTAATGCAGTAAAATCAACCATCACAACATGTTAACCCATGTTGTATATACATTTTTACATTTTAAATTCTGTTGTGATTTACTAGAAGACCATAGAGACCTTTAAGCTATTATTAAATTTACTAAATTTGCCTTTAAGTTGACCCCTGAGAAATTTTCAGTCTATTTTTTGATATGGTATGACATTTTTTGATACAAGGGCCTAATGATCCATGCATTCAGTTGCATTATAATTTACATTTGAAATGTGCTAGTAGCTTTCTTTAATTTTGAATTTGTTTAGCTTTAAAAATATATTATTAAAGGTTCAACAGAGAATTAATCTAAAAGAAAAAATTACCATCATTTTTAATATGCATGTATTGAAAAAGACAATATCTTTTTGTATAGAAACCATGATACATGCTAAGTTTATTAAGAATGGTTCTATACATACATTAAGAATAAAAAAGCATCAGGAACAATGGTTCTTATATTTTTGAGGACATATTTCTCTGGAATTCCAAAATTTTTAAAGTTTTAATAAATCACGTGAAAATAAAGTAAGGAAGCATATATATATTAAACATAGCCATATGACTTCTTAAAATATTTTCTTGGGTATTGAAGAAAATCCCTTTTGTTTTTTTTTTAACATCATTTAGAAACTATGTATATAAAGTATGATATTGGGGTTGGTATACAGGCATATGGAATGACCACTTACATAATATATTTTCAGATGTCCTCTTAATTTAATGAAATAAAAATAACTTCTAAAATTTAAGAACTAGATATTTGTTTCTTAAGTCTAAGGATTTTGTAACAGATGAAATGAAAATATGCTTTATTCAAATCACGTTTGAAGGTTTTTGTTTTTCATTGCAGAAGTTTGAACAAATTACTGTGGCAGAAACAGGAAAGATACAAAATTAGAATAAAAGGTTTGCTGGAGAGGGGCTTAATAACTTTACTTAGTTTCTGGCTTTTACGCAACTGTTAACTTGTAAATTCAATGATGTGGAATATGCTTCACCATTTAAAAATTGGCCCTCCAACAGACTGTGAAAAATTAAGTAATATTTGACAGTTCTACCACCTTTACTCATCACTAAATAGCAGAATTAACTGGGAATCTAATATAATTTCAACTCTATTGCTGTTGGTCATACATATGATTTGCTTTAGCCAATGAAATGTTGGTAGAAGAGACAAACTGTTAATACCAAGCTGAACACTTAATAGGCATCACATTACCACTCGCATCTGATGGTTCTGCCATCTACTGTGAGAGGGCATGTTCTGGGAAGTCACTGGTCTAGGAAAACAAAGAAACATTTGGGGTACCTCTGAACCTAATTGCCATCCCTGCCACTAGCCAACCCATGAGTAAGAAAACATTGTTTTTCATTATCAGCCAATGAGATTTTGGGGTTGTTTGTTTCTGACATTATTGTAGTAATAGTTGAACTCCAACCTATTTTGCAACTCAGTGAAGCAACTACAATAATATAGTCTCTTATCTATACTTGAACACAGGTGTATTGAAAAACTTATAGTGTGTTAATTTGTATGTGTGTGTGTGTGTGTGTGCACGCTCGTGAGAGAGAGAGAGAGAGAGAGAGAGAGAGAGAGAGAGAGAGACAGAGGGAGAGAAAACTGAATCTTTATCCAGTCATTACCATACTGTTTTTCCCCTTCATACACTGAGAATGTACACATGCAGTTTTGCAATGTCATATTCATACTCTTTAGAATATTTTACATAACCTATGCACACTTTTTCCTACCTTGCTTCTGGAAAACATTTTATTTTGTTGTTCACTATAAACTTTAACCTGACATTTAGGGCTCTTCAAAGTATGGTCATAACGTATAATTTTATGCTCATGTGTTTTCCCTTCAATATGTATAACGCAGGTCAGTTAAGGATGTCCTAATGTGTCTAAAATTTCTGACATCTGTGCCTTTATTTTTTTATGGTTTTTTCCTCTTGGAAATCATAAAAGAGGGCAGAAATTATTTTCCTCTTTTATTTTCATTGGTAAAGAAAAAAATTAAGGCTGGGAGCCATGGCTCATGCCTGCAATCCCAGAACTTTGGGAGACTGAGGCAGGAGGATCACTTGAGGACAGGAATTAGGACCAATCTGGGCCACATAGTGAAACCCTGTCTTTACAAAAAAATTTTAAAAATTAGCTTGGCATGGTGGTGCATGACTGGGGGCCCAGCTACTCAGGAGGTGAAAGTGGGCGGATCATCGGAGCCCAGGAATCTGAAGTTACAATGAGCTATAATCACGACACTGCACTCCAGCCTGGGGTGAAAAAGTGAGACCCTGTCTCTAAAAATAATAATAATAAAAAAAACAAAAAAAAATAAAATGAAGATGAGAAAGGAATAAGGAAGATACAGAAAGTCAGAAAAAATATTAAGAAATTCTAATTTACTAGAAAAAATATACATATATAAAGAAAAGGTATCAAAGCATCCCCTAAATCAGACATCCTCAAACTTCTAATGGTGCAGGAAATAGAGTCAGAGAAAAGGTCATTTCTGTGTGCAGTCTTGCCCAAAGCCAAGAATCAAAACCATAACTTATGTTTGAGATTTTATTTTAAAGATCAAAAAGATAAAATACAAGCTATTGTATTCTAGGAAAAATACCTCTTTTAATATTGTTTTAATTTCTGGCATTGTACATTTATTTACTTTTCTTTATATAATGCTCATTAGTCAGAACAAATCAGTTTTATTAAAGTATTAATAAAATTAGCTAAGTAAAATCTGTCACTTAAGAGTGATATATATTTCATAGAACTTGCAGATTTGTTGTTATGATAATAATAGAATAATATAATTTTTCACATAGTGGACTAATTTATACTTCTTTTACATGAGGTTCTTTCTGAAAATATGTGAATATAAATGTGCAAATGGATTTTTTTATCAGTACAATATATTTGCTTCAGTGTAGAATCTAAATAATACTAATTATGTAACTTGTTTATATCAGAACAAACTTCAAGTTTTCCTTTCTTAACCTCCATGTCTGTACATAGTAACTTTTAAATTTATAAATTATGTGCAAGAATTTGTCAGATCTTTTTCAAATAAGATTCATTTTAAGCTTGTATTTGACTGAAATGAAGTGAACAATTGAAAAAATTATAGTATTTTTATACCTGGTAAACTAAAGAAACATAGTATTTTGTGCAAGAGGACATGAAGTTTATATGATGAGATTCTACTAAAGTGAGCTCACAGAAGGTAAAATTTGACTCAGAAAACTTTCCAGGTTTTTATGAAGAAATACATATCTATGTGATATTGTACAGGCTAAAATCTTTAATAAAATAAAAGATATTGCTGTTTCAAAATATATCTATAGAAAAACTTCAAAGATTTCAGAATTAAAGAGAAATTATTTGACATTTATAGTTTTCAAAACTGACATATTTTAGATAGTCATCACATTTCTTAATTTAGTAACCTTAACAAAAGACTTAATAGTAGACAAAAAAAAATCAATCTAAGCATATTCATATTAAGTCCATAGGTAAATTAAAATTGCCAACAATTTTGAGCATTTACCATAGTTCAAATTCTATGATCTATGGTAAGAATGGTGTAGGATAACATCACTTAAGCATTGTAATTATCCTTTTAAAAGGTTTATAATAATTTTCCAGAGGAAATTAAAGCTTAGATAGGTCAA
Source organism: Avahi laniger (assembly GCA_963575035.1). Lineage (NCBI taxonomy): Eukaryota > Metazoa > Chordata > Mammalia > Primates > Indriidae > Avahi > Avahi laniger. Next base: position 3,640 of record CAUYSK010025007.1, on the reverse strand, counting down.
AATTTGCCTAAAATTTTGAAGTTACAAAGTAAAGGCCCTGGAATTTAAACTTAAATCTCTTCAGTTCCAGATTTTTAGCCATTATGCTTTACCATATATTCATATACACTCTACCATTCTTTCATTCTATTAAGGCAAGTTCAAAGAAATATTTTCTGAGCCACTACTATGTACAGGCACAGTTTAGGTGATATAACAGTGAGAAAAGCAGAAAGATTCTTGCTTTCCTGGTGAAATTTATAAGAAAATGCTAAGGAGAAAAAAGAAGTGAAGAAGAAAGAGAGGAATTATGGGGTTGGGTTTTTCTAGTTTTTGAGGGTTGGTTAGTGAAGGTCTCCTTGAACAGGCCATAGCTGAGTAAAGCCTGAAGATGACGACGGAGAGACTTTGTGAATATCTTGGGGGAGGGCATTCCAGGCAAAGCGAGGAGTGTGTGAATAGGCTTTGCGGCAGAAACATGCCTGATGCGTTCAAGGAACAGCAAAGCGGACGGTGCGGCCGGAGCAGAGGGAATAGGAGACGACCAACGGGAGTTGTGTTCAGAGAGATAATAAGGAGTCAATACGCACATGCTTGCAGTTGGGCAATTTGAAGTTTTACTCAGAATGATTGGGGAGCACTGGAGAATTTTGAGCAGGAAGACTAAAAATACTATTAATTTTTAGTGAAATCCACACTAAAAATTAAAGTAAAATGTGGGCTATGAATTAGAACAAGAATAGAATTAAAGCTGAGGAGACAAGCATATGGCACTCATTAGCAAACCATGCCACACACTTTGTTATACATTAGAGGCACTTAAGCAAAAGTTATTAATAACTCTCTCCAAATAATACTGAAATGATTTAAAGAATATAAGATTTAGGACAAAATAAATTCAAGTAAAGCAGTTAGGAAACTATTGAAATAGTATAGGGATGAGAAAATAGATATTTGGGTTAGGGAGACAGACATGAACAAAGCTGGAGAGATTTTGAAAATATTTAGAATATAAACATCCACAGAATATTGTAATGGATTACATCAAAAAAGAGAGGCAGGTGTTAAGGATAGACTTAATTTCTAGGTTTTTGGTTTGTGAAATAAAAATGACATTCAAAGGAAGGAAGCTGGTATCTTGCTCTGTCAATTCCCTGTTATATAAACAAGAGAAAAAGACTACATAGAACGGAGACAACAAATATAGTTCTATACATAGCCGGGTAATGGTTTTAAGACATGTAGAAGGAAATTCCAAGTTGCCAGATCTTCAATAATAGGAAAGTATTGCAAAGAGATAATCATTTATGATTGACTTGACTGTAGGTGCTAAAGCTATGGGTGTGGATGAGATCACCTGGAGAGAAAATATAAGAGAACCTGATCCAAGCTGGTTTTCCAATATTTACTGGCATGGTACAGATAGGATGAGAGTGGAGACACACACAGAGGATCAACTTGTAACTACATTTTCTATGAAAACAATGTATCATCCAGGGAAACATAGGATATCCTGGCAGGATCATGATAATTTTTCCTAATTTATAGCATATATGCCTCAAGGCATGGATAGACCACAGGCTAGACAGAGAATACAGCAATTGGAATTATTCTCCCTGCATAGCCTCCAAAGCGGCTGAATAGAGAAGAGCCAGAATTATGCAGTGACTGATAAAGTAATTGGGGTTTTCCCTGGTGCACTATAAAGGAGATTGGGTTTAGCTATGAAACGACACAAGTGTAGCTGGCAGGAAAGCCAGGTCAATCATAAAGCTAAATGCAGAACCCTGCTCCCAGGGAAACCACCTCATCAACACAGAGAGTAAACTATACAGAAATGAAGTTTCTCTGCTGGAATTGCTCAGAGCTATGGTCCCCTTGCTATTAGAGTCACTTTGTTAAATTGCTGTACAGGAAATGTAAAATTATAACATGCCCTCCAGCTTAAGATCTGAAGAGAGTACTAAAACAGCATCTAGGTAAACAGTGAGGAAACTCAACAAGTATACACCACCACTAATTATAAATATATATAAGTTGGGGTATATATAGAAATTCAAAAGTAAATTAACAGAAATTAAAGAACGAAAGAAAAAAAGAAGAAAGAAAGGATAAATGCATTTTGCTCTATAAAAATTCTGTAAAATAAAAGAAATTAATATAGCCTATAACATTTTGTACAGATTAATTAGAAAATATCAGCAAATATTCCTATCTCTGTATCCAATACTTTTGTTATGGAACTTTGAAAGTACTCCCAGTCTGGCTCTGAGTTCTGTCCTGCGATTTGCTTTCCAATGGGACATCAGCAAATGAGATATAAGCACTTGAAAAGCAATTGTGCCTTGCAGCTTATCCTCTTTTGCTGCTCGTGGAAATCTGCTGCCCTGTAAGAAGTACCGGCTACCTTGCTGGACATAAGAAACAAGTGGTCCCAATCATCCCTGTGGCCATAACCTACTTCCAGCAAACTGGAAGACATGTGAGCTAGACCATCCAGGACTAGCCAGCTGAGGAGAAAGACCAGCCTAGATCACCTGAGCATGGCTCAGAATAAAAAGAGCAAGAATTAACAGACAAATTGTTAAGTAACTAAGTTTTAAAGTGATTTATGTGAAATAAAAACCAACTGACACATCACTTAGAAGAATGGGCTAAGTGAAGTATCACAAGAATGGAAAAACAAGCACCACATGTACTCACCATCAAATTGGTATAAACTGATCAACACTTACGTGCACATATAGCAGTAACATTCATCAGGTATTGGGCAGGTGAGTGGAGAGGAGGGGGTGGATATATTCACACCTAATGGGTGCAGTGTGCACAGTCTGGGGAATGGACACGTTTGAAGCTCTGACTCGGGCAGAGGAAAGGCAACATATGTAAGGTAAACATTTGTACCCCTGTAATATTCTGAAATAAAAGAAAAAGCAACTGATACAGATATTTATGTATGAATTTTTTGTAATAAAGTTTCGAAAAGAAGGTAACTCATCTTAACTCTGTGATTAAATGTTTACCTGTGATTATGATCCAGCTGATACACATCTGAGCCAAATGAGACAAAATTGAGTAGTCATACCTTATAACAAGAGTAGAGAGAGTTTTTAAAACCACTGATAATAAACAGTAAGTAATTTTTAATCATGTTGAAAACTTAATAAATAACTCTTGCAAGCAACAATAACATCCCACAATAAAAATAAAAACAGTGATGATAAGGGTCTGGAATCCCTATTATAACAACAAAATGGAATATGAGTAAATAGAAGGAAGAAATAGCATACTTAATATTTAGATGTATAGAGACTCAAAAGATTTTTTTGACTTAACATTATTAATAGAAGATATATTGGATCAAAAATGCATTAGTAAATATTATTATATTGCTAGTAGACCTAAAAATAGGATTTCTGAGAAACTTTATTGAGGCTAAGTATATGCAACTATACCAAAATACAGGCATATAAATTATGTCATGATACATGTGAGAAAAATACATTTGTTTTTACAAAATATACAAAAAGAATAAACTCAGCATTGAAAGACAAAGTCTCACAGATTAGTACAAACAAATCCACATATTATTGTCAACTAGAGACTCACTTGGAACAAAGTGACTAAGAAAGATTAAATAGAAAATAATAAAAAATGTATA
>CAUYSK010025005.1:0-80976 GCA_963575035.1 Avahi laniger | reverse complement strand
TTCACCATTTTCAAGTTGAAAAGAAGCCTTCAATTTTTACTTAAAATTGAATCTAACCATTAAATTTAAGTGAATTTACATATTCTATTACATATTCCTAGCATAGCACTCATATGAAAACATTAATCCCTGCATAGGTGGACTGACAGCTCAAGGTTGTTAAATGTGCTGTTTTTTCATAGTGTCCCCACTTTTGATTATTTGTGGCTAGAAAGTTTTCCAGACCAGCTCCGTTCCAGGACTGAGGAAAAACTGGGATAGAGCCATAGAATTCATTTGGCTTGCTTTGTGAATAACCACATCAAAGCTGAGATTGACAACAATATAATTCTAAAAATAATTAACTGCTTGAAGACAATGCAATAGTTATTATATTTGAAGAATACTTTTACAGTTTACATGTCACATAAAGTAGAAAAAAGGGGAATATACTCTCCAGCCCAATCATTCCAGTGGGGAATGGGGACCCACTGTGGACCAAAGTCTGGCTGGAGGTGATCCCCTTACTCCAAGACACTGAGACTCCAGGCAAAACTGAGACTAAATCAGAGAGTATGTCTTTGGTATATTTCAGTTGTCAATTTCTGTCCTGCCAACCCATTATTACTACCTCAACAGCCAATAGTCTCTCAACCCAGTTGTTGCTGTCAATAGAAGATTTTGTATAACTCTTTCATACTAAAATATTAATAACGTTCAACATGTTACCTTTCCCAGGAAGAGATTTATTTTAAAAGAAAATTTCAACCCATTCAAAGATAGTCAATTTTTCTTTGACAAAGAGCAAAGGCATTTTAATGGAGAAAGGATAGTCTTTTAACAAACGGTGCTGGAATAACTGGGTATCCACATGCAAAAAAATAAATCTAGAGACAGATCTTAAACATTTCACAAAAATTAACTCAAAATGAATTGTAGACCAAAATGTAAAACACAAAACTATAAAACTTCTAGAAGATAACAGAAGAAATCTACATGACCTTGGGTTTGGTAATGACTTTTTACGTATACCACCAAAAGCATGACCCATGAAAGAAAAATTTGATAAGATGAACTTCATTAAAATTAGAAACTTCTATTCTGAGAAAGATTCTGTTAAGATAATGAAAAGATAAGCCATAGACTAACAGAAAATATTTGCAAAACACGTATCTGATTAAAAAACTTGTATTTAAAATATACAAAGAATCTAAAAACTCAACAAGAACACAAACCACCCAATTAAAAAATGGAGAAAAGATCTGAACAGACACGTCACCAAAGAAGATATACAGATGGCAAATAAGCATATGAAAAGATATTCATCACTGTATGTCATTAGGGAATTACGAATTCAAGCAACAATGAGATACCTATTACAATGGTTAAAACCTGAGACACTGACAATATCAAATGCTGATGAGGATGTGGAGCAATGGTAAGTCTCTCATTCACTGCTGGTGGGAATGTGAAATGGTACAGCCACTTAGAAGACAGGTTGGCAGTTTCTTATAAAGATATAGATAGTCTTACCACATATTCCAGCAGTCGTGCTCCTGGTTTTACCCAAATGAGTTGAACATTTATGTTCAAACAAAAACCTATACATCAATGTTTACAGCAACTTTACTCATAATTACAAAACCTGGAAACAACCAAGATATCCTTCAATAAGTGAATACATAAAATGCAGTATAATCATACAATGGAGTATTCATTGATGAGAAGAAATACGCTATCAAGCCATGAAAAGACATAGAGGAGACTTACATGCATATTGCTAACTGAAAGAAGTCATTCTGAAAAGGCTACATACTGTGAGAGTCCAACTATATGATATTCTGGAAAGGCAATACTATAGACACAGTTAAAAGATCAGTGGTTTCCAGGGGGTTGAAGAAAGGGAGGAAGGGAGGGATGAAAAGTGGAGAATAGAGCATTTTTAGGGCAGTCAAGCTATTGTGTATGATACTATAATGATGGATACATGATACTACATATTTTTCATAACCCATAGAATTGCTCAAACAACTATGAACTCTACTGTAAACTAAGGACTGCAGTTAATAACATATCAATATCAGTTCACTAATTATAAGAAAATGTGTCACACTAATACAAGATGTTAATGCTAGGGGAAACTGTGCAGAGGTGGAGAGAGTGTGGATGTATTTTCTGAGCAATTTTTATGCAAATACAAAATTGCACTAAAAACAATGTCTATACAAAGAGAATTGCAGTAAAATGAGTAAAATGTTTAACACAAAAGCATGAATCACTAACGATGGAATACCGGCAGACGTTTTGGGATAAGTGATCCGCCTCAACCTCTCTTAATTCACATCAAATAAAAGCGAGCATTCCTCCCATCTATCAGTAATACAACCCTCCTGAGTTACTGTAGAAGGATTTTGCTTCATTTCTTCTTCTCCAGATCTGTTCTTTTTGTTTACCCCTGCCCCAAACTCACTGATGAGCAAACATTAGCATCGAGTCTTAAATCCCCATACATTTTCCTGCACTCTTGCTGTTTGCACACAGAAGGTACTATCACTTTTCATTCTGAACTCAAAAGCCAGGTAAAGACACTTCCTACCCTATTATGTTCACCAATCCTTGGTGTCCCCATCATATTCAGTATTTCATAACATCACTCATCAGTCTCCACTACAATATTTAATCTAGGCACTTTCTCTACCTCTGCCTCAGGAGTATCTGACCTTTTAGTTATTGCTTTGTATACAGCCTGCCACTTGCCAACACCACTTAACTATTCAGGGCAACTTCCAAAGATGCAAACCAAATTTTTTCATCACAGATTCAAATACAGATGCTCTTCCACGTACAATGGGGTTATGTCCCAATAAAGTTGAAAACATCAAGTTGAAAATAGATGCTTTATAGACTTGATGGGATGCAAAAACACAAAATATGTTATCCACAAAATGCTTGCAACATAGTACACTGCAGAGTATTGGCTGTTTACCCTTAAGATTGCGTGTTTGACTGGGAGCTGTGACTCATCGCAAGAGAGTATTGTACTGCATGTCACAGCTTCAGAAAAGATCATAATTCAAAATTCAAAGTATGGTTTCTACTGAATTTGTATCACTTTTGCACCATCTTAAAGTCAAAAAAATCCTTCGGACCATCGTAAGTTGGGGGCCATCTGTAATAAACAAAGGTTGTCTATGGAAAGGCTTAAGAAGATGATTATCCCACTTTATATACATTAGGAAATTGGACATTTGTAGTTTAGCTCAGAAAGTTTTAAAATACACATCTTCTCAGACTTTCTATACATCTTTTTATGGGTTCTTAAATTAACTAACCTATATGTATTCTTGAAGATTCTCTCATAAAATTACCAAAAGCCTTCAGATTAGTAGATTTAATAAAGAGTTTAAATGCTTAAAACATTAGGATTCTTAGAGACCAGTCACATGATTTACCTTGCTACTTAGTTGAATTAAAATAAAAATTAGTGGATTCAGATTATTCAACTGTCATCAACACTCTAAAACAGTTATAAGAAATATGTCAATACCATATCTGATGACAGACCTTATTCAATAATTATTATCTAGCCTCGCAATGATAGAAATGACTTGAGTAATTTTTTCTTTTTTTTTTGAGACAGAGTCTCACTCTGTTGCCTGGGCTAGAGTGCCATGGCATCATCCTATCTCACAGCAACCTCAAACTCCTGGGCTCAAGTGATCCTACTGCCTCAGTCTCCCGAGTAGCTGACTACAGGCATGTGCCACTATGCCTGGCTAATTTTTTATATATATATTTTTAGTTGTCCAGCTAATTTCTATTTTTTTAGTAGAGACATGTTCTCTCTCTTGCTTGGGCTGGTCTTGAACTCCTGAGCTCAAATGATCCACCCGCCTTGGCCTCCAAGAGTGCTAGGATTACAGGCATGAGCCACCACACCCAGCTGACTTCAGTAATTTTAATAATTATTTTCAGTAATGATTCAAACACTTGTGGGAGAAATAAGACTGACAACCCAATCCCAATGGAAAATAGTTTACCTTTGTTTCTTTAACAGAAATGTTAAGAGAAATTATTCAAAGCAAACATTTTAGAGCCCCTCTTATTTCCAGTGAAAAACATATTTATTGAATGCAAACAAGGCACAAGTCACTCTGATGCATACAAAAATAAGGAAGATACAGTTAGACATAATCTCATCTGGGTTGCATTTTGAGAAGTAGAAGAGGGAGGAAGTTCATTCTAAAGGAGAAAGAAGTATTAAGTTGGCTAGAAATAACTTGGTACTTTTTTTAGCAGAGCCGAGTGTCCAATTTGACCAATGTATGTGTATTAGATTGGTAAGAAAGAAAATCTTGAAAATAGGATAAAGAAAAACAAAAATGGACAATGAACATCATGTTAAGGATTTAAAACACAATAGAGAAACATGGGAGGTTACTGAAAGCCTGATTAGGGCTACCATCTTGACGATTATTCAGGAGGAGAGATACAAGATAGATGAGAAGGGGAAGAAACTGAGCATATTGAAACAGTCTAGGAAGAAAGTCATTTTTGTGTGATGATAGCAGTTCTTATAAGTAAAAAGACAACTCTAGAATTACTGCACCCTGTATACTGTAGCAAACCATTAGAGGAGGTTGAAGGTAACAAAGGGCAATGTCCCCGGTAAATCATATTTTAACCAACTAAAGGGGGTGGTGGAATGCCCATTGTCAGGCTGAATTTATTTAAAAACTGGTTGTAAAAATGTCTTATAACAAACGCCTTATAAAGATTTCTGCTTCCAGTAATGGCAAACTAGAAAATTCAGATCAGCCCTCTCACAGAGAACAACTAGGAAATGCTGGGGAAAAAATCTTTTCGAAAACAACAGAGAGCTAATGATGTAGTAAAAAAAATCACAGGCTCAAGATTCAGCAGAAGAAAACACTAAAAGGGGTTACCCTGGGCTTTGGAGCTATTTTTTCCTTTAGGGGTATCTGCCATTTCTGAAAGAAAAAGCTCAGAGGCAAGAAGCTGAGCAGAGCTTTCCTCACTTATGGAACTAGGACAGGGGTCAGCAAAATTTTCCTACAAAGGGCCAGATAATAAATAATTCTGGCTTCGAGGGCTATATCTTCTCTGTAACAACTGCTCATTTCTTTTAGTGTAGCACAAAAGTAGTTTTAGGCAAAATGTAAAGGAATGGGCATGACTGTGGTCTCATAAGACTTACTTACAAAACCGGAGGTAGGCTAGGTGTGTCCTGTGGGTCACAGCTCACTAAACCCTGGGCCAGGAGATAAAAATTAGAATTCATAGCCTTCTTAGAAGGGGAGACCCTGATAAGTGCCTCTGGCTTTTGGCTGGGATTCTGCTAGGTAAATCAGATGGAAAGCAATATGGAAATACCTTAAAGAGATACAAGTAGATCTACCATTTGATCCAGCAATCCCATTACTGGGCATCAACCCAAAAGAAAAAAAGACATTCTATAAAAAAGACATCTGCACTTGAATGTTTATAGAAGTACAATTCACAATTGCAAAGATGTGGAAACAACCCAAGGGCACATCAATACATGAGTGGATTAATAAAATGTAGTATTTATATACCATGGAGTACTACTCAGCCATAAGAAACAATGGTGATATAGCATCTCTTGTATTTTCCTGGATAGAGCTGGAACCCATTCTACCAAGTGAAGTATCCCAAGAATGGAAAAATAAGCACCACGTACTCACTAGCAAACTGGTTTCACTGACCAACACCTAAGTGCACATATAGGAATAACATTTATCGGGTGTCGGGCAGATGGGCGGTGGGAGGAGGGGATGGGTATATACACACATAATAAGTGCGATGCGTACCATCTGGGGGATGGACATGCTTGAAGCTCTGACTCAAGTGGGGAGGGGGGCAAGGGCAACAGACATAACTTAAACATTTGTCCCCCATAATATGCTGTAATAAAAAAAATTAAAAAAATAAAATAAAATGCATATTTAGCTGGCAAAAAAAAAAAAAATCAGATGTAGACTGGCTCTCCTAGTCCTCAAACTCTTGCTTTAAATCCTCTGAGTCCCTGATTTGGATTCTTAGTGCCACTAGCTCTGCCAGACGTAAGTTTACATTCTACCTGGAATAATATAATATTATCCAGAGCCTCAAACTGTGTCCATAATATTTTCGTACAACGTTCAGCTCTCAATAAAAAATGACCAGGCATATGAGGAAATCAAAATTTATAAAAAATGAAGAGAAACAAGACACAGTAGAAATAGACCAACTAGGGGTACAGATAATAGATTTTTAAAATATTTATGCTTAATATGCTCAAGAAATAAATGACAAAAATTGGGACATGCTAGCGGAAAATTAAAAATTCTAAGGAAGAACTAAATGGAAATTCTAGAACTCAAAAATACAATAATTGATAGTGGGCCAGGCGCGGTGGCTCACGCTTATAATCCTAGCACTCTGGGAGGCCAAGGCGGGCGGATTGTTTGAGCTCAGGAGTTCGAGACCAGACTGAGCAAAAGCGAGACCCCGTCTCTACTAAAAATACAAAGAAACTAATCGGACAACTAAAAATACATAGAAAAAATTAGCCGGGCATGGTGACACATGTCTGTAGTCCCAGCTACTTGGGAGGCTGAGGCAGATTGATCCCTTGAGCCCAGGTGTTTGAGGTTGCTGTGAGCTAGGCTGATGCCCTGGCATTCACTCTAGCCCAGGCAACAAAAGCGAGACTCTGTCTCAAAAAAAAAAAAAAAAATTGATAGTAAGAACTCAATGAATAGATATATTTCACAGATGAATATAGTTAGAGAGAAAAATAGCGAATTAAAAAATACATCAGAAGAGAATGTTCAGAATGAAGAAAAGAAGAGCAAAAGAGTAGCAAAAAAAAGGGGGGGGGATAAAAAGGGCAGGTATAGATAATTAGAGTCACAGAGAGAAAAGAAAAAGTGAGACAAAAACAATATTTACAGAACTAATGGCTTAAAATTTCCCAACACCGATGAAAGACATCAACTCACAGATTCAAAGAGCTGCATTTAATCTAAGCAGGAAAAAATATAAACACAACCACTCCTAGGTGTATCATTGTAAAAGTGCTAAAACACAAAGAAAAGAGAAAATCTTAAAGAGTCAGAAGGGCCTCAACAAAGTACCAGCAAACCAAATTCAACAGTAAATTGAAAGGATTATATACTATGACTAAGTGGGCTATGTTCCTAGAAGCAAGGAAAGTACAATATACAAAAATCAAACCATGTATTTAACCAAAATCCCACATGATCATGTCAATTGATGGAGATTAAACAGTCAACAAAATTCAACAACTTCTAATGACATAAAATTACTCAACAAACCAGGAATAGAAGAAAACTACTTCAACATAATAAAGGCTACAGAATATAAACTACAATTAGATTGTTTTATATTTTATGCAGTGTTTATTTGTATACCAATTTCTTTGTTCACTGTTCCTTCTTGCTTCTCAATCCTTTCTGGATTTTTCTCTTGAAATTTATCCTTTGGGAATTCCTTTAATAAGGCTCCCTGATGTTAAACTCATTCCAAGTTTTGTTTTTATGAAAAATGTCTTGCTTTGCTTTCATTTACATGACTCCATGTTGACAATTATTTTGTCTCAGCATTTAGAAGACATCATTCTACTGTGTTCTGTCTTTTTTTATTGTTAATGAGAATTCTGCTGTTCTAATTGTTTTTTCAAAGTTATTCTCTTTTATTCTCTACCTCCTTTAAAGACTTTCTTTTTAACTTTCATATTCTGAGTTTTACTATCATGTATCCAGGTACCATTTTTTTTTTCATTTTTCTGCCGGTAGTTTCAATGTATTTCGTGAATCTCCAAATTCATATTTTTCTCTCTCCTGAAAAGTTTACCAACCCTGGACAACTGCTCAAATAAATATGATCTCTAAATAGTTCTTATTCCCTATTTTATCAATTCTTTCCTTTTGCAAACTCTAATTAAAATTTCTGTTAGCCCTTCTCATTATATCTGCTTTGTTTCTAAACCTCCTTTCCTGGATAATTTCTTCTTGACTATATTCCAGTTCACTACTTCTCTTTTCATTTGTATCTAACATGGTATTTAACTGCTACAATGACTTTTCTGACTAGTGTTTTTATCAAGTCAAACATTAATCTATAAACACTGGTATACAGAAATATTAAGCTGCTGTATAGAATTCTCCTTACAAAACAACACAAATCTGCGTGAGGTCTCTCCTGCTATAGGGGGTTAAGGTGAAAGAGAAGATTTTTCTAACTGACGTACATGGTGAAGTGACATGAAGTGATGAGAAGGAAAGAGATTTTCACATATAACCAGAGAACACAGACACCACTGCGTGGTCACCAACAAACTTTGACCTGGGACAGTTAAGTTGCATTTGTACTTGGCTATCACTGTTCCTGTTGCTGCTCTTTTGGCTGTGGAGGCTTCTTGTTCCCCTTCTCCTCCTCCTCCTGTTCTTCCTCTTCTGTTTGGAGAGGCAGCTCAAAGCAGACTTACCATTTCTTGGGGCAGAAAATAGCATAAGCAGCTTGCCAGGCTGAGTTGGATACTTGGTTTTCGGGTCCTATTTAAGCATTGGTTGGGAGAGCAAATGGTGCAGCTCCTTCTTCAGGACCTTCATCTGCTTTTGTCTTCAACACTCTTCTTCCTGATCAGCTTTTCTTCCTTTACACCTCTCTTCTTCCAGCTCACTGTCAAGGGCAGCCACACTTGACCCAAGAGTTGTGCAGACAAGTCTGGAAGTTCCAATACTCAGCTTTCTCAGTCAAGGAAAATAGATTTGCTCCTTGACTGCATCCATGTACTTTCTTTCTTGAAGGTTTTGTACATCTTCTTAAAATTGATCATGTCCTCAGGCCTAACCAGCATCAGGCTGAGGTCTTCATTGGTGGCACAAGCAGTTTGAATACTTCAGTGGATATAAATCTCCCAGGTGTAGTGGACCTGGTAATAGATGACATGCTAGATTTTAGGAATATCCAGACCCTGAGCTGCCACATCTGTTGCCAGGAGTACATAGTTTTCCACATGGGCAAAACTGTTCCAGATTTCTCAGCCTCTGCTTCTGGTGTGTGCAAGCATGTAGGGTCAGCAGCATGATATTCAAGACTTTGAGGAGCCCAGAGAGGTGACTGATGCAGGAGGCCTGGACACTGCCTCAGGAAGCAGTACAGGTAGAAGTCTTTCTTATCAGACGCACGATGAAACTTGGTCTTGGCTAGCATCTCCATTGTGGCCTCATTCCTTGTGAGGTCAATGACCTTGGGCTGGTCCCTCATGTCAATCTTCTGCATAAGGAGGTCAAGTTGGCAGTTTTGTCCATTTTCTTGGTGTGCTTCTTATGAAGGATTCAGGCAGCAGCATGGTGTATTAAGACCAGCTTCAGTGTGACAGAAAAAAACCAAGCATCTGTCTCTTTAGGTCGTATTAAGAAAACACTGAGCATCTCTAGCAGCTGTGAGAGGTAAGCAACATTGTCCTTCTCAATCATCTAGTCAGCCTCATCCACATCAGCAGGCCCCTGAGCTGCTGCAGATTTCTCAAATGAGGTGATTTTTCTTTCACTTTCTCCCATATCCAGTCCAGAATGGTGATCACAATCTCAAGCTGACAATTCAGCATCCTTTGCTGTTTCTGCATGAACATTCTACCAAACAAAACAGCAGATTTTTCTTGTTTTGAACGCTGGTTTTAACTTCTGTAAACTTGGCCACAGCATCTACATGTTGTTTGACCTGGATGGCCAGCTATCAGGGGGAAATCAGAACCAGACCAAGTAGAAGATGTTTTAGATGTGCTTTACAGGTGGCAACTTTGCCACCCAACGCGTTTTGACTTTCTAGTTTGCTCTTCAAGTTTTCTTCTTTGTTCTCATCCTGTTTGGAGACTTCTTGATCAGGGAAGAAAGTCTTCCCCAGCATCATCATCACAGAATAGCAGCACCTGGTTATAGGTGATATCTCCGGTCTCTGCTTTGGCCTTGCTGGGTGGTGCTCTAGCCCACTTCCAGCCACACAGGGCAGTATTTTAATCTCAATTTCAGTCTCATTGGGCAACACTCCAGACTCAGTCCCAGCCTTGTTTAGTGACCCAGTCTCAGCTCTGGCCTTGGTTCTGTGCTGTTCAGGTGGTACTCAGTGTTATCTGGAGCTGGGGCAAGTTTACTCTTCTCCTGCACTGAAACACTGCATGAATGATAAAGACATTGGAATGATAAAGAGTTTTGCCACAATCTGTCTCAGCAACCCTATGGATGTCCAGTTTGTCACAGATGGCAGGTGTAAAATTCAGGGCTTAAATTGATGTGGATGCAGAGAAACCTAAAAAGCTGAAGGCTCAGATAACTGGTATGGGTATAAACAGGACCTTCAAGTTGATACATCTGCCTTTTGGTCAGGCACCCATGTCTTTGCTTTTTTGTGTATCTTTGGGACAGTGCCCTGGGAAGGCTTCAATTTGTTCCCCCTTCCTTTTTCTTCTTTTTTGGAACACTCTGAGCCAGGCTTTCTGATGCCACCCCCCACCTCTGCACCAGGACACGTGCCATCTCCTTATGGCTCTGACTCAGCATCTTTAACCTTAAACTCTTTCTGGACATTGGTTCCTTCAGTTTCCACACCTTGACTCTTCTTCAACTTGATCATTTTCTTTAGGGATCTAGACTCTCCTTCTCAAACAGCTTGTGCCATTTTCTTCTTGGACTCCTTCTTTGAGAAGAAACTGGAGGGATTCTTGGCTGGGGAGATCAACAAGTGATTTCAGTTCCTCAAAGCACACTAAGTCACCTGTCTGTCCATCTGCAAAAATTGACATATTTGGGTCAATCTTCACATGCTTCCTCTTTTTTCACAACTTTGGCTCTCTTCATTTTAATTTTTCATAGCTTGGTGGCTTTGGCCTTGATTTTATCTCCTTCAGCTTCATGGTTGCATTGGGAGATACCATCCCAGCTCTTTCAGATGTAGGGATAACCACTTTGAATTTTTAATTAACATATTTTTCATTTCTAAAAATTATGTTTGATTCTTTTCTAAATTTCCTTGTTCACTTTTTTAGTGTAAACTTTTTATTGCATTATAACATACATAAAGTGCACACATTATAAGGAGACAGTTTAGTGAATTTTTACCAAGTGAACACATCTGTGTAAACATCACCCAGATCAATAAATGGAACATCCCCAGAAACTCAGAAGTTCCCTTGGGCTCCTTGAAGTCACAATCTCATAGGTAAGTTTTACATGGTTCAGAACCTTATATAAATTTAACCATACAGTAATTCTTATTTTATAATATACATCTGATAATTCCATTATCTGAAATACTTAGGTTCTGTTATTTGTTGGGTTCTGCTGATTTTATTTTTCTCTGTTTTAAAATTTTAGATTTTGAGCTCATGTTTGAAGGGACAAATCAATGGGAATTCTGTGAGGAATTAATTCAAAATGCTTCCCTTTAGGGGATATTTATTTTGTTTCATCCAGCATTTCCAGAGAGTTACTAACCTTGAATTCTTTAAGTCAACTTCTGGCCTTAGCATTTCTTGGCCCACACATACAACAAGTTCAAACCACATTCTACTTGACTGTAGAATTATGGTTACAAAATCTCAAGGGAGTATTTTTCATCTCCCTGCCTGAAGCTGAGTCCCTGAAAACCAAATAACCTTTTAATTTCCCTTCACTAAGAGGCACATTTTCTCCCGATCTCTTCTTTTTACTGAAGATGTGATCTTTTGAGCATCGTGGCCATATGTAGATGTCTTAGTTCCAACTCCCTAGCTTACAGGAACCAAGTTCTTGTCACGTGTCCTCCACTTGACTGTTAAAACTGAAGGTGTTTCAGCTCCAACACATGATGTAATTTAATGTCGTCAATAATAACAAACTGTTGTTTATAGCAGCACAATTCACAATTGCAAAGATGTGGAAACAAACCAAGTGTCCATCAATATATAACATTTTTATTACAAAAATAAAAGACTAAAGACATATATGAGGAACATAAACAAAGAATACAAGTTTTAGAAAGCCTTGGTATTATTGTTAGTTCTAACAAAAATGCATTAAAGTTAGTATGACAATATCAGTATGTACCT
Organism: Avahi laniger; assembly: GCA_963575035.1. Taxonomy (NCBI): domain Eukaryota; kingdom Metazoa; phylum Chordata; class Mammalia; order Primates; family Indriidae; genus Avahi; species Avahi laniger. The sequence goes on along the minus strand of CAUYSK010025005.1, from coordinate 68,864 downwards.
TCATTATATATATATAAATATATAATATATAAAAATATATATTATATATTATATATAAATATATATAATATATATAAAGTAGTAATAAAGTAGTTAAAATTGATAAAACATATTGTGCAATATTTATCCTAACCTGGAATCCATCTTCAATAATGCCTAATATTCATAGGAGAATCTGCAGTTCAATAATTTATCAGGTGTGCTATGCTAACAAAGTTTGAAAATATTTCTTCTTGACCAAGCTATTAATCTATTGTGAAGTGTGACTAACTGGAATAGCTTAAAGATTCCATAGATAATATAATTACAGTGCTCTCCATATCCATAAAAATGATTTAGCTTTTTTAAAAAAGGATATTTGTTGTGCCATACGCTTCAGTGACAGCCAGCAGCAATGAATTCCACAGTTTAGTTGTATGTTCCATAAAACATTACTTCTTTTTAACTGTTTTGGTCAAGACATTTGATTTCATTGAATGTGTCCTTGCATTTAAAAGAAAACTTCCAGAAGATAAATATTTTCATTATCATCTCTGGTCCATAGAGAGAATATTCTCTATTTGATTCTCATCTTTTACTCATGGCTACGAGTTAGTGCTGGCATTTGTGATTCCTTGTTTCTCACTGATTTCATTTTCTACTTTTGTGAAGCACATAGAACCTTCAGCAAACCTGTTTCTCAAAGACTGCAATGTGTAATATTTATCAAAGTTTAACAGTTATATCCAAACTATTAATATTAGTAGAGGACAGATTGGAACGGATAATGTTGAGGCATATAAAAATAATTGATTTTGCCCCCATCAGACCCTGAGCCAATCTTAGGTTCACATTGTGTTGCAAACTATGCAAAAAAGAGATGAATTGTCTCCACAGACTTTCTGGTTCACAAATATCCTGTGGACAGGAAGTAATTGTTTTTGTTTAAAGGAAACATCCTGGGTTAAATTAAGCAAAAGTCCCATTTTCTGTCAACAGAAGACAAAGCAGAGAGGTAAAAAGGTCAATAAATATCGGAAAACAAGAGACTAACTAGTATTTATTTGGTATCTTGCATGTGCAAGTATTGAGGACACCAGGAAAACAAAATACCTGAAATGTGAGAGTTATATTTCTTTTTGTTCAGCTATTTTGTAGTTTGTCTATGCATGATAAACACACACATTGCTAAACATGTAATAAATATATATGTCTATCTTTTAAAGTTCAAACTCTGTAAAAGATATCTTTCTAATTCAAATTAGAGCATGACAGAGCTGGAGCAATCATCTGTTCAGTTGGTCCAACAGAACTTTCTTGCTGAATTTCTTCAGGGATTAAGACAAGGATCCCCCAAACTCATTGTGGGGTGGGGCATTTCTGTGTTTTTAGTATCTTAACAATGTACAGGTTTCCTCATTTAATCATACAGTGTCCAAACAAAACCTTTCCTGATCTATATGAGTTTTCTCCTCTTTGGATATGGAAAATATGGAATTGGTCATAAAAATATAAATGTGAACTATATTTACCTCTTAAATTTGGACTAATTTATTATTTCTTAGAAAGGGGGACAATAATATTTGTTTTTATTTCCCTGGATTTTTTCCATGAGTCACAGTAACAGAATAATTTTAATTATAAAATACTTAAAGTAAAAATGTCCATCACATATCGTCATTTTCAGTTCAACCTTACAACAAAGCATGTACCTACTTCATAGATTTGGAGTAAGAATTAAATTAAGTAGTCCACGATAAACACACAGAAGAAGATCTAGAGATAGTAAACATTCAAATAAATTACCTATCAATATCATCATCATTGTTGTTTTTTGAGATAGGGTCCTGCTCTGTTGCTGAGACTAGAATGCAATGGCCTCATCACAGCTCATTACAACCTCAAACTCCTGGGTACAAGTGATACTCCTGCCTCAGCCTTCTGAGTTGCTGGGACAGCTGGGACTACAGGCATTAACACCATGCCCAGCTAAGTTTTGATTTATGTGGCTATTTGGTTTTTTTCATTTGTTTTGTTTTTGTAGAGACAGGGTCCCACTATGGTGCTCAGGCTGGTCTCAAACTCCTGGCCTCAAGCAGTCCTCCCACCTGGGCCTTCCAAAGTGCTAGGATTATAAGATTGAGCCATGGCACCTGGCCATTGCTGTTATTTTATAAAAGAAATCATTATTGTCTTTAAAAACTCAATGTGTCTTGGAGCATCCATAATTTGCATAATATTACATAAAATAAAGGTGCCTGTGCGTGCCTGTGGTTTATATGTATGTGCGAAAAATGTATTCATCAATTAATTTAACAATCACATATTGAGTACCTTCTACGGGAACATAAAGATGAAGAACATAATACTCCAGTGGAAGCTCAGTTTATCAAGTAAGTATAATAAAATATTGTTACATTTAATAGGTGTAATATAATATGTGCAACAATAGAACTATTCGTAGGGTATAGTAAGAGCCAAAATACTTTTACCTTTTCCAGTTTAGGAGGGGCAAGGAGTTTCACAGAGGACTACAAATTAAGACTTTTATGCTTCTTAGAAACATTCTCACAATGAGGCATGCTCTTCTTTAAAGTATGTAAATCCATTGTCATTATGGCGCTATGTGGGCAGAGTCTTCGGAGTCTTAAAGTCTTAAAGAATGTTTCCATTTCCACATGATACTTCTAAATACTTGATTCAAAAGGTTGTCACATTTTATTCTATTGACTTAAAAATTCCTGTCTATCCTCAAATATAAACTGGTACTAGTGTTTGAGAATGTTGCTGTCTTCATAAAGATTTCCGTACTGTATATTCTGTATCAAACTGAACGTAAAATTCATTCCTGATTGACTATGTGTGTGTTTGCTAGGAGACTGTTTAATCACCCACCATCGAGTGCTTCTTAGCAGATAAGAAGCACTCAATAATGAGTATTTGTTGAAGGAACAAATGAATGAATGAATGAACTCTCGGTGCCTTACCATCTTGAAAGCAAAATACTCAGTATTGTAATGAATGTAGCATGTTCTCACTATTCTTCTTTTATATTTCTTTTGGATCTGATGTGACCATTCAGAAGTTTCATTCTGCTTTTGAAACAAATAGTGGATTTCAAAAAAAAAATCTGAGCAGGGCTTGCAAACAACCAAGATCAGTAAGAGGTCACGCTAGGAGAGTATGGCCACGTATTCAGCAAGGCATAGTGACAGAGGGAGTGGACTCTGGATCCCACTGCTTAGGTTCGGATCAAGGCTCTATCCCTTCCTAGCCCTGTGACCTTGGGTAAGTGACTGAAGTTACTTACCCAAATTAGTGCCTTAAGTTTTTCATTTATAAAATAGAACACAACAGTGCTTCCCTCATAAGGCTGTTTTAAGGATTAAAAGGATTAAATATTTGAAGTAACTTTAATCAGCACCTGTAGATAGTAGGCACTCCTATTGGTGTTTGTTTAATGATTCAGCAATCTTTTAAAGGACAACTGTCTTAAACATGGGGACAATGATAACCACTATGTACGTTTGTTGAATTGAATATCAGGTTCTTCTCCATGGCTACTTGCAAATTTCAATGTGTAGACCATCCTTTCTGCAGAAATCGCTGTGTGTATATAGTTTTCATTATAAAGACGTCTTGGTCGAAAGTGGCAGCTACACAGGTGTATTTCAAAGTTTATGAAATTCTCCCTCTGTACAGGGGAATCCCTGGCACGCTTTAGTCCTGTCCTTAGGATTTCCTCCTCCAGCTATTCAAATATCTTGTTTCTATGGCTGGGGAGCTGCATGGATCTCCTCTGTTTCATATGTTTTGGTTTGTTCCATAGCTCGTATGTGTCTCCTGTCACTCTGGCTGTTTTTGGTTTTGTTGTCTGTATTCAAGGGCGGCTTGTGGTTGTGTCTATCCCCAGCGTCTGTGTTTCAAGTTGCGTGGTTTGCCCCCTCTGTCTCTCATCATCGCTTTTGGCTCAGTCCCTTGACAGGAAATGAGAGATTTATTTTATCTGGCTTGAACTACATTGTTCCTTCCTGACTACTGGTGTTACCTCACTCTAAATAACATGACTTTGTGCTCACGGTCTGCCCAAGGTCGTAGCCGGAGGGTAACAGGCATGTTTAAGAGAGGGGAGGCGTGGGTATGATGTAAAAGCCAAACATGCAGCAGGTCTAAATTTTCTGGCAGACTTGAAATGGAATCTGCTCTGAAGAACTGAAAGGAGAATCCTTTTTTTTTTTTTTCCCTCCTCCAGATGTTATCAATTTAAAATGACACTTTGAAATAATCTAAGCTTGAAATTCAAGTTTAGTTTTAAAAAGAAAGCATGAGTTACCTGGAAGAAGAGTTTACGAAGCTTATAAATATCTATGATGTCATAACTGTAGTGTGTTTTTAATAGTTTAAGTTGAGATAATTAGTGGAATTCAAATATTTCTCTTCGGTTTGACAGAAAAATATAAGAAAATTATTAGAAGACATATAATTAGTAAAGTCAAATTCATTATAAAAAAGTGAAACTTAATAAATGCTACCTAACCTGAGAACTTGGAGCCATGAAAAAAGGCTGAAAAATTTGTCTGAATTTAAGTATAAACAAGAATATCTCTGAAGTATTAATACATCTCCTAATCTATCCACATTTTTCTTTCCTTCATTTTTTTCCCTTTCGAGGTGTGAATAAAACTTTCTTGGTTCATTCAGATACTTTGAGAGTTTCAAAGAGACAGCAGGATGACCACCCAAAGACGTGGTGGAAAAAAACATCTCTGTGTCACTGGTCACACCACTTATGCTGGGCTGAACCTCTCAGGGATAGTTTAAAAAAATGAGGGGCAGGGAAAAACTGGCCAATTTAGATATATATTTTCCTGTTATTTTAATGGACAGTCATACTATTTAATAATGCTCTGCCTCAGGAAAATGGGTTTAATGGAAATGGACTTTAAATGAAGCAAAAAGGATTTAGGTTACACATAAGGCCAGATTTTGCACACAGAAGATTATTTCATACGGGTATTTCACTCTTGGGGAAGATGATGAAATTCCCTTTACTCATAATCTTTCAACACTCATATCACTTTATGTGCTGTAAGCACAGTTTACACTGAAGTCAGAAGAACATTTCTAATGATGTCTTAAAGACTTTAGGTGTTTATGACTTATAACATCTCCTTTAGGAAGCCCTACTCATCTCTATAGCACTAAGTGGACATCATCATACCGGATTGGCCAGGGCTCAGTGTCTGCAAATCATAAATGATTAATACATTTTTGCAAATACCTCAGCTTGAAACATTCTCTAACTAGACATTATTCCTCAGAATCCTACTTCCTTTACATGACAGTTTCTTATGAGATGGTCTACATGTGGAATGAATCCCAAAACACTAAAATTCAGTGACACAATTGCATAACAATTCCAATAAAGTATCACTTTTAACATTAAGTTATTGACAATCACAGAAAACAATGTTTTCTGGACATTCTTTTTAATATTTTCTGATTATTAAATTCTAAATATAGTCTGAAGAGTATCTTAAAAAGTGATTCTTTTCTCTAAGTTCAGGACCTATAAATCAGGCAAGAAGGTCCTCATGTGAATACCTAAATCAACCCAAAAAGCTTTTCCTTAAGTCAGTCCCTACACCTCAGGTCCTTAAGAGGAAAAAGTGAAGAAACAAAGGGAAATAACATTTATTAGAAAGTTACCGCGTGATCAGCACTGCATGAACAGGTTTCCAATACATCATCACATTGCATGCACACAAACTTCAGGAAAAAATCAGTGTTATTATCTTAATTTTACAGATGACAGAATGCAATTTCAGAGATATTGTATAATCTGCCCCCCAAGATCACGGAGTTCACAAGTGGTACAGTTGGGACTGAAATTTAGATGTGTTTAATTCTAAAATCCATGCCCATTTGCTATTCTGGAAAGGGAATTAAAATGGTGGATTACAGAAATTCAGTGTATCAAAACTCTCTCCCTTACCTGTACAAAGAAAAGAGTTATAAACAAATGTAGCTTTTGTGTTCTTCAAAAGTGTAAAGACAGTGTTACCAAATGACCTAGAAATTCCAGTCCTAGGTATACATCCAAGAAAAATGTAAATATATATCCACACAAAAACTTGTACCTAAATGTTCATAATCACATCACTCACAATGTGAATTCATAATGGCTGGTCCCAAAAAGTGGAAACAACCTAGATTTCTATCAGCTGATAAATGGATATATAAAATGTGGTATATCCATTCAGTGGAATATTATTAAGCAGTAAAAAGACAGGAAGTATTGACATTTACTGCAACATAAATGAATCTTGAAAACATTATGCTAAGTGAAAGAAAACAGTCACACAAGATCATATATTACATAATTCCACTTATTTGAAATATCCAGAACAGGGAAGTCTATAAAGAAAGAAAGTAGATTAGTGGTTTCCTACAGCTATTGGGGTTGGGGAAGAAATAAAGAGTGACTGTTAATGAGTGATGAAAATGTTCTAAAATGGATTGTGGTGATGTTTACACAACTCTGTGAATATGCAAAAAAAAAAATCACTGAATTCTTAACTTTGATTGTATTTTATACAGTTACATATCAATGAAAATTATATCTCAACAAAGCTCTTACCAAAAAAAAAGTTACATAGAATCTTTGCAATCATATCATGAGGCAGAGATAGGTAGAACATTCTCTATGGAGAGGAGAAACTACTAAGCATGTCTAGCTACTGCAACAGAGAAGAAAAGTTGGTTTTCTTCTATCATTTTTCCTCAGTATCAGCAAAACTTTAGTCTGCTATGTCCAGGTAGATTTCTGAACCATTGAGAGGGTGCAAAAGATATCCCTCCATGGTCAAGTGTGCCTTAAGACCAAAGCTTGATGAAAAAGTTAGAACCACAAACTGGCAGTTTATTTACCCATGCTGAACCACTTGTTTGACATTTCCCATGTAAACTGACCAGTGATTTCAGTATTGTGTAGACAACCACAAAGAACAACTGAAAGAGTGGGAAAGCATCACTTTAAAAGTACTTAACTGTCTTGTTAACACTTAGCAGAATTCCCTGCTTCTACCCAGAATCTTCTGATGTGAATTAAGTTGCCCAACTGGCAAATGTGTCAATATAATTTTTAGTCCTGAAGCCCATCATCACAGGACAGAAAAACATCATGTTGTGGCAAAGAATCAGTAGGTTATAATCAGATGTCCTGTTACATTGACATTCTCAACCCTCCGTAGATATTTTTTTTTAGGAAGAATCCTCGAAAGAGCACAGAATAACAAGTTCATGAAGGGCCAGCTCTCTGGAGATAATGACACATTTTATCCCAATAATCTTTAGATGTTTATGCCTTAAAAGTCACTCAGTTGAAGTTGCTTTCAAATTAAACACCGTTGCTGCAGTGTTTCTGTTGTGATTGTCGGGGGAAAGTGCAGCCAGTGCAATTTGTCCATGTTTTACAAATCACCATCTGGCAGGGATACGGCAACATGTGAAATCTTCACAGGACTCTTGTTTTTCTACTATCTGCTGGATAACTAAGGAGATCACCAGACTGCTGGGATGCCTGCCAGATGGTAAGCAGGTATGTTTATGAGTTTAAGATTCTTATTTTCTTTCAATGCTTTCACATGCTGTGGGCGCAGAGGCAGAAAAGTGAAAGGGAAAAGAAAAAGGGGCTGGGTAAGTAAGTGACTATGGATGATCATTACAAATGTCTTTGAGATTTCTTGAAATGTAGGTTTTCCAAGATCCAGACTGAATTGTTTCCTATCAAGGCAGAAAATCAGCAGTCGTATGGTCACCAGATTTTTAAAAAAATGCTACATTTTTCATTTTTGTACAGATAAACGGGTGTATAATTTCTTCAGTCCTATTGAGTAGGCATGCATTACTCAGAGGAACACAGGCATCATCAACAAACACTGGTGAGTGCATGCCCCGTGCATGGTAACTGGGCTAGCCATTACAGTGAAATAAAAGTGAGGGTCTGTTTATATTTTATTCTGACATTCAAATTGTGGTAGGGGAGGAATATCTAGCAGAGTCATAACAAAAATTCTCTAGCAATCAAAAAGCCACAGAGCTGAATCTGAGAAGTAAGTAGTAATAATGAGAGTGGTTTCTGTGAAAAGAAAAGGGCATCCTTTTAAACAATTTTGACAGACAAGTGAATACCATAAAATACATAGTGTCTGATACACAGAAAGGTACAGTTCTTTAAAGTTAGATATGAATGTCTGTTCAGCAATATATCAGCAATGTGATCCAAAATTCTGTCAGAGTCAGTCAGCTCATTTATAAAATGTTGATAACAGTTCTACCTACCTTTTATGATTTTTGTAAGGTTAGAAAATATAGGAAATGCAAACTACCTAGCAAGTACATAGTTGCTCAATAAATGAAGCCATTGTTATTATTGTTTAGAGAGGGCTCCTTCTGTGTTAAATCCCTACATATAAAATTTACTCACATGAATATTCAAATATACACATAATCTTATATATTTAGATACACATAAGGTCTGTATGCACTTGTGTATTTCTATGCAAATATTCATATATATAAATGTATATGCATAATAGTAGATATATTCTGCCCAATCATAGCAAATAAAAATAGTTTCACTGAAAACTGTATAGTTATGTTGATTAAATATTAATAAAAGTTCCACAGTTTCCAGAAGTGACACTTTGTGCAAATTACAGAACCTGTCTGTGTCCTCATCTATAGAATGCAGAGAATAAAATCTGCTTTATAGGATTGTTATGAGGACTAAATATGATTATTTGTACATAACACACTGCACAATGCCTGACACAATGAATGAATAAATGCTTGCTTCCTTCCCCTTCCCCTTCCCCTTTAATTGCCAATTTTCCTCCACCTCTAAATTTAGGTCTAATTTTGCCCATCCTTGCCCCCTTCCCTCAAGTTGAGGGAAAGATGTCTCTGCTTCTTACTGACCCTTCCAATTATATTCTTAATTTCATCACTTTTTCCACCAGAATAATTTTTCTCCTTAATTACATGATTCCTCTATTTTCATCATAAATTCCATCTCATCTACTAGCTCCTTCCCATTCGCCTAAAATATACTCATTTTCTCCGTCCTAACTATAATTTTCTTAAAGACGGGTTACCAATCTTGACAAAAGAGATAGATCCTGAATAGGCCAATGACCATAAAAGACACTGAAAAGGCTGTTAAAGATTCGCCCCTAAAAAATGCAAGACACAGGAAGTTTTTTTTTTTTTTTTTGACTCAGGTAGTTTTAGCTTCTAATAAAACTAACTAGAACAGAATATATTTTTATTATTTAAACAGTCACAAAAGTTTAAAAATGATTGAAAGACTCAATTATCTTATAAGGCTAAAACAACCCTGATACCAAGTCATAACTAATAGAGCATAATGCACAAACATAAACACACACACACACACACACACACACACACACACATGCATTATGTGCCACACTCACTTAAAAATAAAGAAGCAAAATGCTAGCACATAAAATATTAGCAATTGGACCTCAAGAGTAAATTAAAGAATAATACACCATAACTATATGGAATTGGTTCCAAGAATGGAAAGCTAGTTCAATATGAAGAGATCTATTTAAGTAATTTTTTTTTACATTTAAGAGAATAGATGAAAAGAGAAAACCCACAAGCAAATTGTTAAAAAGTCCTTGAAAAAAGTGCTAAGTATTCCAGATTTGTTTAGTGTAAGTTAAGAAGAGAAGAAAACTACCTTCTAAGGGAGATTATTTGTCATAATACAATAGCTGTAAAACACATAGTGGTGAAATAGTCAAATTCTCTTTTGTTGACCCAGCTTCCCTAATGTCTAACTTCATTCTCCTTTCCAACAACCACACTGCTTGCAAGGGAGGCTGCGTTACTGCCTCCTGGTACTTATCTCCTGAACTCTTTTCAACTCATTGCAAATTGCTTCGGCTCCTACCTTTTTACAGAAGCTCTTTTCTCAAAGGTTATCAATATCCACTTAATTTCCAAGTCCAGTGGCTGTTCTCTGGTCTCGTCCTATTTAACCTCTCCTTAGCACGTACACCTGTGACGTACCAGCCTCTCAGCTCCCCTCCCTCTGCTTTCTCTGGTCGTTTTCTCATCTGACGTTGCTCATGCATCTTTGCTCGGCCTTTCTCAGCCTCTCTACTGGCTCTTCTTCCTTTACCTGCTTCTCAAGCATGGGGCATCCCAGAAGTCTACCATTTGCCCCTTTTCTTCACACCTACCCACGTAAATCAAAGTTAAATAAGAATGAAAGAACCATGACACAATTAATAAAACAAAATAAATAGAATACTGCATGAAACAAAAAATGTTCACATGACTTTCAATTTGTCAGGTGATAGGATAAGTGAAATAAATTTTAAAAACATTGCCACCTGCACGATCTCTGCCTATATTACTTTCAAAATGTTTACTATTACCTTGATAATTTTAATAATATTTTAATATTTAACTGAATGAGTATCTTTCATGCTATTATTGTTACTCAGTTGCCTTAAATATAGTATTGACATTGATAATCACTTACTAATTTAAACTCAAAATATGAGTTTAATGAATTTTTCATTACTTTGATTTTTAACCTGTTCACAGCCTAATTTGAGGGCAGCTAATATTTTCAGAATTATTAGGATTTATCTGAATGTAATTTAGTAGAATTCAGCACTCACTTATTGACTACCAGTGACATGTGAAACATTGCTTTTTATGGCCATAAACTTCAACCAGATGCTACATGAATGAAATTGGCTGACTGACTTCCAAATATAAAGTAACAACTTTAAGAAAGTGCTGATGTTTTAATGATGTTAACTCTGAAACCCCTTTCTTTCCCTAATTAGCAACCGATAATAAAGTCAAACGAAACTATCAGGAAGAGAATTACATAGTTGTCTTCAAATTCCTCATTACGACTTCAGCCATCAATCTCTCTCAAAAAAAAAAAAAAACAACTCTCCGGTAAAGTTAAATCATCTTTCCCCATTCTCTCATCTTCCGACTGTTGCCAGATCATTTTCTGCTGCTATGTTCTCCTTGTCTGCCTTTGTAAAACTCGGAGACCAGTTTTCTACATTATTTGGAAATAAAAACCTGTTCCATCCTTTGCTGCTTTTTTTCTTTACTCTGATATGTTGTATCCCTTAATGTTATACCTTTCACGTAGTTTATGAAGGTAATGCTACTGTGCTCTCTCTTATTTGATACATGTACTTCCCTTAAAGAAAATATAAAACTCAAAATGTCAAACCTAGATGACACAAAACGGGGCATTATTCACTCTATAAAGAGATCCTTAACTTTACCAAAATATTACCTACAGAAGCCTTTTAAATAGTGATTTTCTCTATTGTGTGAAAAGTATAAGTCAATTAAGCAACATACATTTACATTTAACATTTCAAAATGGTATCATTTTTGCAAAGTGGGCTGCAGCTTGTTCTCCTCAGATTGTTGTGCCCCATGTCCTTCCCTTTATTGACGTGGCATTGAGTTGCTCTGACTAGACTAAAAATTCTACATTTCATGTTTAACAGCTTTCATTGGGTGTTCTCATGTGGGAAGCTTCATACTAGGCACTTTATGTATCTCATCTGGAATCTTCCTAACAACCTAACGAGGCAAGCATTCTCACCGCCTTTGTGAAAATACAGAAATTGATACGCAGGGAGACTAAATGATTTGCCCAAAGTCTTACAGCAAGAAAGTAGTGAAACGGAGATTCTAACCGAGCTCTTTGGCTTGGAAGCCTGCTCTCTTTTCATGGCACCACAAAATCACTGTCATTGTTCATCAAGGAAAATGGGAGGATGCAACTCTTTACTGGAATTGAGAATGAGCTGCTAAAGAACACAGATTCCTTGACTCCAGCTAAGGCATTTATTCTTCTAGAGTGGTGTATTTCAAACATCTTTAAAGCTACCAAAACATCTCTTCAATAGAAATCTTACAAGGACACAATATATAAAAGAGATAAAAGTAGTAGAGTTATGTCCTTTCCCCTCCTCTTGCATTAACTGGCCCCAGGCTCACCTCAAAAGAACCTGGAGCTTTCCTCTGGGTATAGTTTGAAAACAATTGTATTAGACTATTTTCTATGTATCACAAAAGATCTAGCTACCAAAATCATAATCTTACAATACATAGCGTCCCAAGATGCCCAACTGGGAGTTCCTTGGGCACTACAAAGGGACACGGTCTTCTTTGTTTAGAATGGTACCCAGGACATGGGTCACACACTCAACAATTGGTCAATGATGGTAACAATAATAATTGTAAAAATAATGAATAGATAAATCTCCTTGACACAGGCATGGTTTCCTTTTCCTGTGCCAGTTGTTCTCTCTGTGCCAACTCTAACACACACCCCTTCCAGGAATGGCACTCAGCCATCCTGGCAACCAGAATTAGAGCAAAGAAAATATGAAATTTCTCTTCAAAACATAAGTGGAAAGATGAATGCAAAGCCAAGCAAAAAGTACCCAGATTCAACATGCACATTGTTAAATGTCACTTCATAGTAAGACACTTTATGAAAGTCAAGTGAACGTTGACATGTACAAATTGGGGGAGAATAGGTATCACCTTGTGAAAAAGGAATGGCAAATACAGTAAGTCTAGAAGAACACACAAGTTACCAGTTACAACTGTGATGTGTGGGGAGTGAGGAGAGTGAAAACTGAGCCAAAGGAGAGAGAATTTTTGCTGTACACATTTTTATACTTTAGAATTCTGAATCATGTGATGATTCAAAATAGCACTTTAATAAATGAGATTTTTTAAAAATGGGATTAAAAAGATAGCTCTTCATTCTAAGAGACCATTCTGAATATCTTGTTAACATAGCAATATACTGATTCAGTGTAGGGGAAAAAATTCTCAGCAGGAGAATGTTTCATCACAAGAATCTAGAATTTAGGCCAAGCAGGCCCACCAGTCAGGAAAGCTGCTGTTTCTACTTCAGATAACTCCTTCAGGAAAGAGGCACCTATTGATTGAAGCCAATGACTCACGTCCTGATTACCAAAGAGAGATACAATGCGGCAAAGGTCCCCAACCATCCATCTAACTGATGGAGGTCTTTAATAATAAGCTATAGGTCAATAGTCCATAGGATATGGCAAACAGAAATCAATGTCATGCCTCAAATTAAAAATCAGAAAGGAAATTTCGCAGCTCCTTCTTGGTAACAACAAAGTTGCAAAGATCAACGATAAAATCCTTGCCACCCTTTTCAATGCATAGTGTTTTCCCTCTGTGAACCAGGAACAAAATGTTTGTTGATCAACAGAGTTTGCTCTGTGCGTTTAAACACTAAAAGGGTCCTTGGAAGGGAATCATTAAAGCCTGATAAAAATGAAAAAAGTAAGGTTTCTTTCAAAATAAATAGACAATTCAGCCACATTTCATTATTCCCGAAAACATCTTGTCTAACAATTAGATGCAAAGAATATTATAAACAATGAAAAGAAAACAAAATACAATGACACCTAGGAGAAACCATGGTTTGTTTAGCAGGGTAAAAAGGTAAAACCTTACTGGTAATGGCCACATTCCTGTGAGGCGTTTAAAGGTGGCTGATACTCCATGACGTCTGCATTACTTACCAATTTACTAAGCAGGTCAGACTGGCCTCTGGAACCTAGAGCCCAGAGCATTATGATTTGGGAGGAGCGGATTGTACTGAACGCTCTTAATCTTTAATCAGGTCCAAGGTCACATGTGCTACATCTTTTTGGAACATTCTTATGCCATGACCTCCTTTACATAGGAGAATTAAACATTGAATTCAAGTATTAATATTAGTGCATGAGCTCTCACCGAAACCATTTGTCATTAAAAAAACGGACTAATTAGGTACCTAATTGTGCATATTGTTGAAATAAATGCTTTTAAGTAGTCAGTGTAAAAAGACTTGTCCCCCACCTTTGAGAAGTCCAAGACTGAAAGACCCCACCATATGGATCCACGCTTACACAGCACACGGAAAGCAAGAGAGAGGAATTGCATTCTGGAGTAAAATGCTAACTCCTGATCAATATAACCCAGCATAAAATAATTTCAAGTCCATTTAGTTCTGTCGTTGGAACTTGAGGTTACTTGGATTTTTTTTAAGTCAACCACTAGTTTTCAAACATTAATGTTTAAAATTACAAAATGAATATTGTATTTTTAAAAGGTAGATCAATATCCATGGTTGCTCTATTTCTTCTTCATGCCACACCCCTTAATCTTTCCAAAGCGACATTCAGACTAATTGAACTCAGTTCAATCCCATGGCTTCAGGGAGGTGACGTGGGTATTAAAATGACTCATCATTCTAATGCTGGCACAAAACTTCGTGGGCTTTTCCTACTGAAAGGAAGGGGGTCAGACATTGTATCAAAAGTCCATAAAAAGAAAGTGTAAATGGCCTCTGTTCCTTTTACAAGTCGTCTTTAGCTGGATAAATTTAGTGTCTTATTAGGGAGAGAAGCAGTTAAAAAAGAGGTGCATCTTAATCTGTGCATCCTACTTTCAAAAAGAAAAAGAAAGAAAAAACCTAGCTGCATTGACATGATGTTTTGAAGACAAAGAAAAGTAAGGGAGAGAAGACACAAAGGATCATATAAGGAAGGTGTTAATAAAACATTATAATCAAGACAAATGTAAAAATAAAACTATTAAGAAAACAGAGAAACAATAATTTTAAGGGTGATTATATTGTGAATAAACATAACTAAAGCAGGAGAAATACTTTTTTGGATTTATTTTTTTCCTATGGAGATAATCAAGGATTTTTCCCCCTTGTAAACTACTAGCAAATTAATATTTATCAACACCTTTATGTTAACTTATATAAATTTTTAAAAACTATTATCAAATGCAGTTTATTGCATGATTCACAATCTTTTTAAGTTGTGCTTTAAATTTCATTGCAAATGCAAACTGACTCATGTATGCTTTTATTATTAGTAACTGATAATTTAAAGTAAAAAAAATAAATGGCATCCAAGTGACTGTCAAATGCCTAATTCTCACCAGTAATGCTCTGTTAACAAAATTAATATAAAAAAATTACCACTGCACAATACAGGCAAAATGTATTGCTATGTGTACCTATAAATACAATACCTTTTTTCTAATTTTGTGTTTTCCACCTTTTCAGAATATAGCATGTAAATATTCATTTGTGATTTGAGGAATTATAAGATGACACTCACTGGAATGGCATGAGGTAGCCAACAGCAGGGACAAGTCTGCTGATGTGAAATCTAGAAATTAACAACAGCCTTAATTGTTCTACAGTCTTTACATTTTTTGCAAAGAGAAACCTTGTGTTTTCTTCCATATTCCAAAATGTGCCATTCTTTAAAGTAAACCCTCTGAGCAGAATTCGTACATCCTGACTGCCATTCCTTTGCAGCTGTGAAAAGCGAAGTAAGACAGCTCAGCATAGCTTTTATCTGCAAGGATCCCCTGAGGCAGTTTCTGTAAAAGGGTTAATGACAGATGTTTCCATTAAATCTGACCTACCTCTTAATTTTGCCATTGCCTGATATTATCCTGGCTTTGTGCTTATTTGCATGGGCAAATGAAGTCACTCCATAACAAGTAACACACCGCCCTTATTGAAACAAAAGGTCAATTCATTTTAAACTGATGTGCACAATATTGTTTGTAGCTGCAGTTTTTAAAATATCTTCTTTCATACAATGCTACTGTTTACAAAGAACTAAAAGGTCTGTTTTCTGAGCCACTGGACACAATGTACATCTGTAGCCAGTACTACCAATATAAATCAATACATCTCCTTGTAGATAACCAACTAGAAAAATCACTCCTGTCTCTAGGATGATCCACTTATTTTTGTACTAATACAACAGGACACAGTAAATTTTCTTTGTTGGTAAATTAGTTAAGAACTTCAGAATGCTAGCAGCACTTTCTTGTTTTTTGAGTGTTATTACTTTTGCACAGAAAAAAAAATTCTGTAAATATAGAGGGAATAGTTATTGTCTTAGAGTGGTTAAAAGATATAGGCTTTTTAGCCTTTAGGATGCCAGTCTAAAAGCTACAGTTTAAAAGTACCAAACTATGTTTTACCATTTAAAAAGAGTAAGTGATCCAGAACCTTCATCATGTTGTTGTAATAAGTCCCTTAAAAAAATAAAGACAGTTTAAAAAGTTCTGTACGACGCTCTGTTCAAGCCACTTCTTTTGGTGGGAAGATCAAATAAGGTGAAAACAAATGTCAAGAAGCCTCCAGATTCCTGTGGAAAGATATCTCAAATATGTGCTTCCTGAAATTTTGAATAGTCTATAGCCAAGATAAGAAATATTGTGTTCCTCTAGCTATGCTGTTACACTTTATTATAACATTTAAGGAGTTTAAAATTATCACTTGCTAGAGAAGTGCTCTCTGTGTAATTATATACAGTGTTTTATACATACATACACATACACTATATGCATACCATATTTCATGTTTATCATTAGAGTCTAATCTCTAAGACATTTAAATATTGAAATTCTGGCATTAAATTTTACCTTACTCTGAAAACATCTCTCCTGTGTTTTTGATAGTAAATCCATATTCAAAACACTCTCATCACACCAAAATCTTTAATTATCTGAAAAGGAAACGGACTAGATTTGTGCTTAGAAGAGTGTTACTTGTTAAATAGCTAATTTCTTCATCTTAGATAAATAAACCCTACACTTGGCACTTGAGTATTCCAAGCCATTGAAACAATTTAGAAAACTCCACTTCCCTAGTCAAACTTTGAATTTTTTTTTTTTTAATGAACTTGCTAAAGAAAATTCTATTTTCACCATGCTGTCTCAACTTTACCTGATGATGAGGTAGATGAGGAAGGAATGGTGAGTGACTCCCTAGGACACGCCCAGGAAAGAATCTTCTCTGCAGGTGTGTGTGCATGTGCTGAAGAGGGGCATATTGTCTCCCCCATGGAATTCCCTGACCTGAACCTCAGCTCTACCCTCAAACCTGGATTTACGTACTGGGGAAAGGAATCACATCTCCCCTGCTAATTCCATGTGGATAGTCATTCAAGCAAAGTATCTATTACAAGCAAAGTATTTAAAAATAAATAAATAAATCAAAAATATTTATAGAGTACATAGTTTATACAAGATTCTAAGTACTATGAAGGACATAGTGGGGGAAAAGTTTCCTTCCAAATTTACAGCTTTGCTAAGTAATTATAAGGAGTTAAACAATAATATCAGACAAAAATATTACCAAAGATATAAACAATAATAAATTACATGAATCAAATTGGCCATGCTGAGCAATGGAAGAAATTATGGATTTTAATCAGGTGATAGTTGGGTTTATAAATCCAGTTTTATGCTTGGGGTAAATCAGCAAATAAAAATGAAATCTGAACAATTCATAATTCGAGACATAGTTTTGTAGTAAGTTTAAAAAGAGCTATAATAAAGAGACAGCATTTATTGAGCACTTATTATCTGCCAGGAACTATACAAAGCAGTCTATATATTTGTGACATTTAATCTTCACAATAGCCCTATGGGGTAGATACAATTATCATCCCATTTCATGGATAATAAAACTGAGGCTGAGAAGATTACACACTTCATTAAGGCCACAGAGCTAATAACTTGAAGAGTCAGGAATCACATCTAAACATTTCTACTCCAGTCTTATACTCTCAACCATGACACCTCTCTTGCAGGTGCATGAGCTTTGAAATTAGACAGAATGGGGTTACAATCCATGTTCTTATTTACAGTCCAAATTTTTGCTATATGAGCTTAGGTAAAGTTTTACATTTATAATATAGGAACAATATTACTCTATTGTCCTGGAGATCATTTGTTTTGGCTTGCCTGGCATCTTTTCTTCTGGTAAAAGATCCATCTTTTCCTGTGGAAAACAAGTAGTCCCACCTTCTCAAACAAGAGATAGGCATATGACCATACCCTGGCCATAAAAGCACTTTATCTTCTCAGCCACAGGCTGGGTTCAGGTATGAACCTACCCAAGCCAACCTAATAGGTTACCTATGTGGGACTTCAGATAGAGCTATTACAGAAAGAGAGAAATTCTTTTTTATTTTAGCACGAGGAATTGGAACTGCTTGGGCAGAGACCTTACGGACGAAGCTTGCCTAAAAGTGAATCCAACACAGAGAAAGGTAAAGAAAGGTGAGAGATGGTGACAGCAACTTAGCCCTGGGATCTGTCATGCCTAAAACTAGGCAGCTCCTGAAACTTCCATTTATTTGAACCAACGACACCCCTCTTCCTTTTTATGATCAAGCATATTTGAATTGGATTTCTGTCTCTTATGGCCAAAAGAGCCCTAGCTATAAATCACCTCATATTGACAATATATGTGTAAAACTCAAGATAATCCCTGGAATTAGTAAGGACTTGGTGAATGTTGGCTGTTTTCCTTTTTTTAGAAAAATTATTATTGCCAAATTTCTATGCCAAAATTGGGGATCTTTGACAAAAACCACGACTAGGAGAAAGAAGAAATTACCATGGCTCGGTTTCCTCATACCAGGCATAATCAGAGAACAGAGGGACATGCTTTTAGGAGACCTAAGTATTAAATATTAAGGAAAACCAAAAGTCAGCTTCCCTTTCTTCCCAGACAATGTTGGCATTCCTAATTAGTCTCACTGTGTCTCCAGAGGAGCCAGAACATCAAACCACCAATTATTGCCATGTGTCCACTTTGTAGTCATAATGTTCAGTCATATATCCAAATGATTATCCAGATAGAAAAACATGTTATAAAAACAAGGGCCCACTTTATTTAGCTACTGCTAAAGTGTCAAAGATAACTTTTGTACAAAGCTCTTAACATAGGGCATTGCACAAAATTAAGCAATTTGGTTCTGAGCGATTCACTCCATGTCACCCAAAATCTAAGGTCAATAATTAGGTCCCCAGTCATAAGTTAGTCACTTAAGGTTCACATCATTGCCATGCACCTATTGCTTCAAATATGACAGAAAAGAAGCTTTCTCTCTTCTGCTCCCTTCTTTGAACGGGGCTTCCAATGTGAGAAGCAGGAGCTATTGTTAAATAGCTAATTTCTTCATCTTAGATAAATAAACCCCACTGAAGGGAACTGAAGCGAACCACGGCGTCCATCACAGGAACATTAAAACACTGCCTGCTTGTCATTACTATGTAAGTATTCTCTTGCTCTGTGGAAAACGGTTTCAGATAATTGTTGCCTTTGAACGGGAGTTTTGTTCTTTTTAAAATGTGGCCATTTGAGAGAGAGAAAAAGTAGAAAAGAAGATACAGTTTAAAAAAACTGATATTAAAATAGTCGAATCAACTAATTATCATCAAACGGTATCATCATATTTGCATAGGAGTCATACATTGTAGACTCGTAGGCCCAAGAGGCAGACTCCCATCCTAACGATATAGCTGGCAAATTGATGTACAACAGTAACTCGAAAAGGACAAGAATTTGACCTGACCCACCTAAGCAAAGAAAACTCTCCTCTGACTTTAAAACCCTATTCTTTCTGCTAGGCTTCTCTATTGCAGAGCTAATAAACGTGACTGGAAGCAAACTTGAAATGATTTCCACCTTTATCTTTGACTTCTCCTTCTAGTTTCAGCAAAGTTGATGTTTCACGTTGCTAGTCTGTGTACTATGTTAGAGAATGCTCTGTGATGTAAGGACAATGTAGGTATTTGCCAAAAAGCAGTTAACTGGACTACTGGTCAAATATCAGTAGCTCTAAATGTTCCTATGCACAGAGACTGATGAAGGAATATATTACAGTGTCTTCAATTCGAGCCAGGAAAGACTCATAGCATTATTACAGACTAGAGTTCTTCAACTGTGCTTCCTCTGCAGGAAAAAAAAACTGGGCGGTAGAAGGGTGGGGCCTTCTGACAGCTTTCTCAAGACATGGCCCTCAAGAGTTAGGGCTTGCCAGTGGGCCACCCAGGGAAAATTCTAGTGCTTATATGAAGGATCACACTAACTTATAATAAAACAAGTAAACCAAGTATCCAGGCTAGCAATTCTTTCAAAGAAGTTCTGAGGCTTAGAAAATGAACAGAGGATTATGAGATGGGATGCTGCCAATCTTTTGTGGAATGGCCCTGGGCAAGTTATTTTGTGTCTTATTTTCTCCAGCTATTGACTGCGGTTACCACTGCTATTATTGATAATAAAAACATCCTAACAACAACTCTTAGGCACAATATTGTGAGAATCCGTGTGTGTACAATGATTTAAGAATGCGGGAAGAAAGACACAATGCTATACTAATAAGAAGTGCTTTATCAACCAGCATATTACATAATGTGTTATAATGTACCATGTGCCCATGGAAACATGAAATCATTCATAATGCTTAAGTACTGCCAGATGTGTAGCTATAACAAATTTCAAGCCTTTCTGAAGAATTCACCCACACACTCACTTCTCCAACCAACATTTCCACTGGTAACTGTCAGAGTTGAGAAATCATAGAATAGGCCCTTATTCACAACTCTGTGGTAATTACATATAGTTTGCTTCGTATTTGGGTAGGGACCATGTTATTCATAATGTTATAATGAGTGACTTATCCTGTTCTGGTATATAATGAGTGCTCACTAATGTTTATTGAACGAATGAATGGATGAACAGATAGGCAACACAGTGGGACATAGTAAACAAAGAATAAACTTTAGTAATGGTGCTCCATAGATTCAGAAGAGTCTCTAATGCCATAAACATTTGGAGTGGAGGTGGCCAAAGATTGGCTCCTTCCCAGCAAGTCTATATGCTACTTCCTAGTATTAATTCATTTGTCACTTGTCATAAGTTTCTGGAATGTACAAGTAATCCTATTACAAGAGATCCTTGCCATTCTCAATGGAGCCATCTGGCTTTACTTAAGGACACCAAATGATTTCGTATTTCAATGGTTAGCAACTTGGTACATTAGTTACATCCTTTACATAGATTGAGGAATATCTGAATATTATAACATACCTGTGGTAGGTGAAGAAATACTCTGAACTTGAACTAATGTACATAAGGCACATAAACACGGTGAAATGGAAAAAACCTTGGGACTCAGATTCAGAAGACCTGGCTCTGCCACATACTTGCTTTGTGCATTTGGCCTATTTATTTGTTGATGTCTCTGAGCCTCTGTTTTCATCTGCAATGGCATCTATGTCTAATAAAAAAAATCATACATCTGGGGGTCAATGAGTTAATTTAATAAGTCAGATAATATATACAAAAGTAGTCTATAAATGGAAAATGTCAAAAGTATAGCACTACAGCCAGGTACAAAATGGCAGAGGGAGGTTCATGGAGTAAGTAAACTGTGAGATCTTTAAGCTCGGAGTCCATAGCTTATCAATCTCCATAGTTCTTATACTTAGCACAGGACCTTTAAAAAAATACCAAACGAACCACAATGTCAGCTGTTGAATTGGAGGCACGAACGAGATATGTGCATTCAACTCTCTTAGTGGCGCTTCCAAGCTCCCGTCTAAGAAACCTTCTAACACGGTTTTCTGCAAAGTGTGGCCCTTCCCCAGCCAGCATCGTATCTGTCTAGGTTGCTTGTTAAAAAGGCAGGCTCCCAAAACCCATCCAAGGAGATTGTGATGCAATACAACAAGCACCCAAGATGAGTCTTATGTACACTGGTATAGCAGGTTCTAAATTTACTTTCAAACATCTGGTAGCCGTGGCACAAGTTCAGTTCTATCAGAAAGGGTATGTGCTCATATATCAAGTTAATGTATGTAACTCATATTTCAAGCTTTTTACAGTTAACAAACTGCTTTAAAATACATGAAATATAATATTTTAAAAATCAGAAATTGCTTAAAAGCATTAAAATACTACAGAAACATAATATTAATGCAATACAATTTTAAAATAATATTGAATCCATAACAAATTTAAATGCTTGTTTTTTCAAAATACTGAGTTGGTTGTGGTCTGTTTCTCCTTATGAGACAATATTTAGTATGGCGCTCGAACTTTGCTTTGTTCCCAGTTGTCCTGGTCCTAGAAAGGGCCTAGCACATAGTAAATGCTCAATACATATTTGCTGAACAGACCACTGAATGTATGTAAGTGAACACATATGCCTCAAAAGAGTTACTGGCTTAAAATCTGCCTACTAATATATAAAAATGGGTTCATGTAGCAGAGGTTATAGCCCAGGCTGTCTTTATCAGAAGCAAGGACACAGGGCACAAATACAGGCTATTAGCTAAAGAGAGTTTACATACACATATTCCTCCAAGATACTAATTTTTAAATTTAGGTTGAAAATGCAAACTAAAGGATAATTATTCTCAATTCTCAAAATCAAACCCAGTTGCATAGAAAGGTAGTCCTATTGAAGAATTATACTTTGCTCTGCACTGAGTGGGTGAAAGAGCACAGTTTTGGGATCTGAGGGTGTGCAAAGGTCAGATTCTCCAGCACTTGTCAGAAGAGTGACTACAGGCCTGCAAAGGTATTCAGTTCAATGTGTGATCTTGGCCAGTTTCCATCTCTCGTCCTCTAGTTCTTGTCTGATCACTCTTGTCCTCCTACTCCTCGAAGATGAGGGAAGGGTAACTAACTGGTTGCAGGCATCAGGAACAATGATAAGAAGGCAAAAGAATCATCTGCATGTCCCTTGGCAGTGGTGCTCTTGCTAATCAAAGAGCAGAAGTCCAGTTTCTATAGGGACGCCATTTGGCTGTAATTAACCCTAAAGGAACATGAAGATGGATTCCAGAATATGTAAGCTAATGAGGTAAGGGTTGGTGGTACAGATGCCTCAAAATGGAAAAGTCACCAAACGAGTTCAACGGTAAAATCCATAATTGTTAGTTGCCAATTCCCCACAGTGACCACTGTCAACCAGAAATCTTCCTACCTCCTCACATTGCGTGCAGGCCCTTGCCTTCCATGAAGCATTAACCTCTGCCTTATCTCACTCTACTTTGCAAATGACAGATAGGCTCAACACCCACCATTATAAAATCCCCTGAATCCTGAATTAATTTTGAGTAGAGTGAGGACATGGGTAACGTCACTATCAAGGAGTTTTTTTCTTGAGAAGGAACCATGTTTGTTGATCCACGTCCTCTTTCATTCTTTCATTCAAAAAATATTTTAATGCCTTAAGGAACTTATAGTCTAATGATACACTGTAGTATTTCAGGAAGTGTGCATTAAATGAATAAATATAGAATGATCAAAGGTACTAGGATGAATATGGTTATGATCCTGTAATGGAACCAACTGTACGAATTGGTGAAAAAGATACAAGCCCTTCTCCTAATTGTCAATTGATACGCAAGGCTGATAAACACACAGAGGGCTTGAAATTGGCTTATGATGCTAAGCTAGTAAGTGTCAACACCAAAAAACATAAGGTGATTCATGTAGGTATTTGTAAACTGTAATAAAATCCTGGACTTTGAGATAGTATGAAGCAGAAATCAATTAATAATGAAAATGAAAATATTCTAAAATAGCTTCCAATGAATATTGAGTAAAAAGATGAAATAGTTGCACACAGTGGATGCTCAATAAATGTTTTCTGAAAGAGTGAATCATTGGAAAAATCCTTTTAGGAAGTAGAGAGATAGAAATACCAAGAAAAGAATAAACCGAAAAATGTCAAAAGTAGAATTGACGTTGTTTGTATATAAATAGAATAAATAGCAAATTCCAGAGGGAAAATAACTAGAGAGGCATCTTCCAAAGTTTATCAGAAGAGCAAAGTAGAAAAAAATGTTGTACATTTCTGCAGAAATTAGTTAACACCTTACTGAAACAAAACTGCCACTGGTATAAAATGTACCCATGGTTAAAAGTTCACAGTGGCTCTTAAAAATGTTTTAAGAGACACAAGAAGGAAAATATTACACCTATTTGCAACTAAGCAATGGGGAAAATGGTGAAGAGTATGTAACTATCCAAACTGGCATAAAGTTGAACCAACAACAAGAACACAGGTGGTCAGAGATTCCATTTAACCTTTCACCTAAAAGTTACCATCTTTCTGAGAGACCTAATTCGACCAGTGGCTCAATTCTGATTCAGAAGGAAGAGTCACTTTCTGAGTCATAACATCACCCTGGTTTTCCTTTAAGTCCTCTGTTCCAAGCCCTACCAAATCCCAGCCCATTTTAATTTGTCTAAAGGTGTCCTGGCCAGCCCCAGAATTTAATGCTTCCATAAATGAACTCTGATTGACATGAAAGATGACTCACTCCCAGAAAAACTTGTATTGCTGCCATTTGGTCAGTTTGGGGTTTGTTTTTAAAATGAATGCCAGTTGAGGCTGAGCAGAAGCCAGGGTGTGTTTTTATTTTATGTCTCAAATAAAAATAAAGAGCTGGGTATGAATAATCAAAGTGGCAGGCGCCTCCCTGGATACTTCTAAACCTTCCAAAAGCAGTCCCAAGGCTCAGCAAAATGTAATATAGTCAAAACAACCATGAACAGCATTTTTTAGTACTAAGGGTTTGCCCCAGAAAAATAACATAACTGCAATACAGATTCCCTCGTAGTCCTAACTGCAGTGTCTTTCAACCTTACATTAAGTTAAAATATCCTTGTTTGGAGGGTAGTAGTCCTAGAAAGAGTATTCCTAGAAGTTAGAAGGATGTCAGGTAAAAGAAAGATAATTCTTATTATTTAGTATAACTTTTAAAACAAACAGATTCTTCTAATGAGCTGTATATATTTTATCACTCTCTAATACATGGTAGGAGATAAATGATCAACTCCTTGTTATTTTGAGATTGGTATCAATTTGACAGATTATACATACTCCACTTCCTTCTTTTGCCTTTTCTTTGACAGTTCACAGTACTTATGCAATCAGGAAACAAAGAATAAAAGAAGAGAGAGGAGAGCAGGCAGTTGAAAAGCAAAAAGGCAAAAGTAAGAGTGAAAATGGGCAACATGGATCAATTCTTGAAAAGATGTCAAGGGTGATAAGGAAAAAGAAATTAGCAGTTAAATGAGGCTTCTGTAAAATTTATGGATTTTAGTCATCAATGTGTTGTAGAAAAAGAATTAGAGATGAGAGGCCACTGTACATAGCAGTGGGAAATACTGATGACATTGTTCACAAAAATTTGGAGCACTGAGTCAAAAGAAATCTGAAACTTTTGGTTCTAATGTGGAATAAAGAGCAATGTGAAGAATTTTAGGACAAAAATCAACATCATGGTAGGTTGCAAGTAATTAGCTCTATAGCATACACTACGATGATAAATGAAAGAGATATTTCAGAAAATCTGTGACGTTACAGACACCTTCATTTGCATGTGGCCTGACTCAAGTTAAGTGACCACTGCCCGGCTGCAGAATGGAGGTTATTCATTTTTAAGATCTGCTATTGCTGATATACTCACCCCCCCATCAAACAACTCTTACCATCCTTTCATTTTTAGAAAGGCCAAAGCCTTTTATACATATTAGCACATTAGCCCTCAGTTTATGTCTGAGATAAACAGGCATTGATATTACCACCATAAACACTGTGCGAAAAGATGCAGAGGGCTGGACTTCGAGGGCCCTGGGAGTGCCCTGAACTAGTCTAATGAGGAACATCTTGTCCTCTCACCCGGACTTGGAGCCTCAAGAACAGGAATCTATTTTAACATAGACCAAGCAGTCAGCATAGCCCCAGAAACATAGTAGGAATTTGAAGAAAAAAAAAAAAAGTTGAAAATTAAGCTCAGTAATTCAGAAAGATCCCTGGGACTAGGTTGCTTGCATACTCAGAAAATAATGCTTAGCACACGTAACCTAAACATCTGTACCCTCATATTATGCTGAAATAAAAAAAAAAAAAAAAGAAAAGAAAATAATGCTTAGCTCTGTCAAATGGGACTTCAGACCAAGGGCCTTAAAAAAAATTCAGGCAAAGTCTTCCTGGAGAAGTAAACCAATGGTAGAAATTTCTGTTAGCTCTTTCAGTGACAATGATTTGTAAAGTGTTTTTAATTTTATTGTTTTAAATTAAAGCATAGAAGCCAAATATATGCTTTCTATTCAGAATCTCTGCCTTGGAAATAGCGATTCTTGTTTTCTCCACACCTCAAGTTCATGGTCTTATGCACCAAACTAAAGTTTCAAAGTCACCCTGGCTCTGCCACTGTAGAAAAAGAAATAGCTTTCCTTTATCTAAAGTTAAGGTTTAATATTTGCATGGTAAATATGTGAGTAAAAGAGTTCTATGTCATTTTAAAGCGATAGCCTTATCATAATTATTGTGAGCAGAACGGACTTTAGCATTACAAGTGGAGAGCTCATCTCAGAATCTCCTGAACTGAGATAGCAGTGATTACACAGTGACGGATCCGTGTCTCTGCACATGGAAAATCCCCTAGTTAGAGATCACGGCAGGATCCCATCCATCATATTACATGTTACTTCAGAGAACTAAAACTCTTAAAGCATTTTTGGCAGCAGGGAGAACTTTTAGCATCCTAATGCTTTTACAAGGCTGGATTTTTCTTTTCTCCCCAATGTGCTTCAAGATTTCATAACATAAGAAACATAGGAGCAAAAGTTAAAATGCTTTAATGGTCCCCATAGGCTATTTAAATAAACACTGTGATTGCAATTTAGACAATCTGGAGTCCATTCAATATTAAATCCCCACCCCAAGCTACAGCTACCACACAAATAGGGAATTCACGGTATACTCCACATGGCCATTTACCAC
This sequence comes from Avahi laniger, assembly GCA_963575035.1. Classification (NCBI taxonomy): domain Eukaryota; kingdom Metazoa; phylum Chordata; class Mammalia; order Primates; family Indriidae; genus Avahi; species Avahi laniger. The sequence continues at coordinate 42,123 of CAUYSK010025005.1, read as the reverse complement.
TGCAACTATTGCCTCTTGACAATCGTAGGGAGGAGCTAGCCAGGCCTAACGTTACACCAGTTAAATCTGTCAACAACCGGAGAGAGAGCTCCACTGAGCAAACATACTGATCCCTCTCACACAGCCCCACAGCCCGTCTTTGTCCTGACTTCGCTGCAACAACACTAATCTTCTCATACTATCTTCAGCAGCGCAAGCAGAAACTTCTTCTGCGACCAGCTGTAACAAAAGATGTCTTTCTTTATTTTCACACGCTATATGTATATATTTACGCTGTCCCTTCCGCTCCCTCCCCCTCCATTTCCACCTCTTCCTACTGACCCCATCCTAAAGAAAGCTTGACCGGAATAAATCATAAGCTATTCCTCATCCCAGAAAAATACATGAAGAAAGAGGTAATAGGAGTGAACAGGCCTTTTGACCAGGCTCTAGTAAAGATACTATTCCATAATGTACAGTTTTATCTGTGCCAGAGAAAAGAATAGGTTCCAGACCTAGCTAGGCAATAAATATCCTAAAATATGGTGTGCCAAATTGAAACAATGGGGTGGTGAAATACACAGAGCCACTGACTGTTCTTCTAACTATTAATACTTTCAGACATTAGGAGGTTCAAGGAATCATGGTGCCTTTTATCATTTTATATACTGTTGAAAAAAATATTGTATAGGAGTGATATTTTAGCCATGACATTAGACAAATATGATTATTACTGAGATTTTTCCTAGTTATAAAAATGCAATATAGTATTTATGTTTAGGGAAAAGAACATTTTGCAGACATCATTCATATTCAATAAAATGAAAAATCTTAGGTGTACAACTCAAAGATTTTTTTTTACCTGCATATTCATCTATGTAATTGCACTAAAATTGAGATACAACTTATTTCTCTCATGCCAGATGGTTTATTCAGGCCCTTCCAGTCAATTGTCCACTCAAGGTAGCCTCCACAGATTAATTTTGCCTACACCAAAACTAGGCTAGTTTTGCTTAATCACCATAGATTGGTTTTGCATGGAAGAAACATGTCTGAACCCTATATGCCAAACAGCATGCTGGAAATTTTCTGTATATTGTCTTATTTTAAACTCACTTAATCCTGACTACAGTAGAAGACTGGGATTTCTGTCCCAAGTTTGCAAGACAGAGTAAGTATAATAACTTGCTCAACCTAAAGATATTTCTGAAATTCTGAATCTATTACACTTCATCAGTCATGCTATATTTATATCATATAGATCATTAAATATGGCCCCAATTAATGGTTTAAAAATTTAATGCATCACAAAATAACAATGTTAATAACAATATTAGCCCCTTTGTGTCTGGCAGGTATTGGGCTAACTGCTTGCCTGCATTGCCTAATTTAATCCTCATATTAAACATGCAAGGAAGCTGTTGCTATCTCCATTATGCTGATGGCTCAAGAAGTAAAAAAATTTGTCCATGTTCGAATAATAAATGGATTCAAACCTTCTACTTTCTTACTCATAGCACTTGGTTCATAATAGGTGCTCAATAAATACATGTTAAGTCACTGAATTAAAGAATGACTAAAAATGCTTGAGGAAGGGTAGACTATGTTTTGAAAATGTGAAGCAAGATTGTTTATCATTTCCATGATAGCATGTACAGAAAAAACATTATAGAAATTGAAAGTTATATGGAATCTTACACATTACTTGATCCCTTTCTCTCCTTTTAGAGATGAATACACTGAAGCACAAAATAACCTGTTCAAGGGCACACAGCCAGATAATGTTGAAACTTGGAATAGAATTCAGGTTTCCCAATTCTCATTCAAGTGTTAGCTATGTTCTATTTCTATGGTTCTGAATCAAACATACTGCATGGGTTCTAAATAAGTTTGCAATTGAATTTGATAAGTTTATCAACACTTCAAATAGCTGTGACAACTATTCTGTAATGTGTTAAAAAGAGAAGGGGAAAAAAGAAGAAATATAGAGCAAAGTTTCTTTCGTTGAGATGCTTGGATATTTCATTGGCAAGATAAGAATTAACCTTATGAGACAGTGAATATTCTTAAAATGTGTGCTTCTGAAAGAAAAAAACAGATTGCCATACAAAAGATTATATGATAAAGTATATCATTAAATATAATCAACTATCACTATTTACGGAACAGATAATACCTACAGCGAAAGTCAGAAAGGGGTGAGATCAGTGTTGGTAGGAAATACCAAGAAACTTGAAACCTGTCTAGAAGTCATTGTAGGCTCACAGATTTGAGAAAAGAAATCATCCAATGAAAGCCACTCATTTCAGACAGGAGGACGTGTGTCTTGGGGTAGACAGTCCTTGTCCGTGATGCCAAAACTCTCTGGTAGCAACAGTGTGACCATAGCCACTTCCTTGGAGTCCAGTGTTCTTCCGGTTAGCACCATTTAACCAAACTTTTCCATGAAACACTGATGGAGAAAACCTACTCCTCACCCGAAACAGTGAAATAAATTGAAACATTCATAAAGTGACTCACATGCTATAAAATACCTATAAAATATCACTTAGCAGCATAATGATTGAATTGCTTCTATTCTGAATGTATCGTCAAACTGGACTTGGGCACTTACCATCAATTAATTTTTTAAACCCCACTTCACAAGAACAACTGGAATTTTTTTTTTTTAAAAAAAAGAAAACAGAGATAAATCATAAGAATGTTGGATTTATCTGTGTTGGAATGTTGGACACATTGTCCTCCAAATTATTCACTATCCTAAAATGTATAACTCAAAGAAGGGTAAGAATGGAATATATATTTGCAAAGAAAAAAAAATTTTCTGTCATCTTATGATGGAATACGCTTTTCTTCTCCATTTAAAATTGTCAATGGTGCACAAGTGATTTCATCCTGTGAACCCAAGAGGAATGCAACCACATGTAAGCCTTCCAGCTGTTGTTCATCAAGTATTGTAATATTTATTCTGGAAGAAGCAAACAACAGATGCATTTGGAGAATGTGAGTTCACCTGGTTCCTATAGCATATGATCTCAAATTCAATTTGCTAGTCAATAAACATCTTGTAAAAGAACAACCACCAAAAAACAAACACTCGGTTCTGCAAATTTAAATTTTAGACCCCATGGACAATCTTGACTTAATCTTTCTTTTCCATACTCCTTCATTTATACTGTTATTGATGAGTAACTGTTGGGGTCATGTCTGGGAACACGTTTTTGCTTTACATTTCAACACCTTATCATACTATCATGCTATCATGCTTCTGTAAAAATGGCCCTTCATTTTCTGGGACGGTAACTTACTGTTGCTCTAAAGATGACATGAAATGTATTTGCAGCTTTCTTTCCTGATTTACAGCCATTTTCAATAAAACTGCCAACCAGGCATGAGAATCTATGAAAACACTTCAGGGTCCCTGAAGGACCATCTATCATTTTCAAATAAACATCTGTATTAGAAACCAGAATTTTTCAATAGTGATTCAAATTTAGATCTTTTACTTAGCACATGTGCTCCAATTACATACTTTTGATAATCTTCTGAGAGGAAAAAAAAGGAATAATATACAATGAATTTAAGAAATTAAACAAAACCGTACAAAAAGAATAGAAAATAATTTTTACTTATTTATTGCTTTTTTACTCTTGCTCCCAGTTTTTGGTTATTTCACAGTTAACGTACAAAAGAATAAAGTTGAGCATACAGAAAAGGTGGAACTTCTCTCAGATGACTTCTTGATGAATTCCTGATAAAATCTTACTGGTCTAACAAGTTATCTTCTTTGGATAATCTATAAATTTCATTGCTTTTTTTTTTTTGTTTGTTTGTTTTTTACTGCTTGGGCCTTTTAGTATGACTTCTAAAGAGTGAGCCAATTGAAATGAAAATCAAGAGATCTTCTCGTAAAAAGCAACCTGAAGTTTTAAATCTGTGAGATTTAAAGTAAAATTGTTCACTGGAAATTAAACATCGCTATTTACTATAGAGATACTGAATACCTGTTAATTCACAGTCAAAATATGTTTACCTTCGCTTCTACCAAAGTTCAAGGTAGACAAGGTATAGAGTAAGTTCAATAGAACCACACTGTTTTCATTTTGTTTTTCCCAAATTCACTTTTCCTCCTAAATTTGTGATATTTCCAAATGGGAATATAGCTGTGCCTGATCTTTTATCAGGCCACACACAAAAATCAATTTATTTCCTCTTTCCCCAATACTTCAGTAATGTCCGTGATTTTTAAATCCTGCATTTCCACTAGACTACAAATGATACCAAATTCAACATATCGAATCAAACCTGTATACTTGGATTCTAATTCTATAGAAAGACAGTGAATGATTTCATAATCTTAAATCAGGAAAAAAAAAAATAGCTACCACCTGCACCTGGAGAGTTACCAGCAATGATTATAAAAACTAACTACATTAAATACAGTTAAACATTGCTGTACATTTTAGTACCTATTTGATTAATGACAAGAGTAGTGACAGACAGTTGCAATATGGAATCCAATGTTTATACGCAAACAGTGCATCAGTCAGTTAGCCCAAATTTACCTTACTCCCACACAAACCTGGTGTCAGGCTCAATGTTTATTTCTGTAAATTACAAAAAAAAAAAAAAAAAAAAGCTCAATATTCAATTTAAGAAGTCTTACTTTTTTTCACATGAGCAAAATTTGTATGTGTTAAAGAATATTCCAAAGCTTTTCAAACCACTCTTTTGAATTTGCTTTCACCATTTCTCTGAAGCATTCATTACACTACTTTCAAAACTTTTGTGCCCTACTCAGAAATCTTATGACTCTATTTCATGACCTGGGGAATTTGGTTTCTACTCTTTGGATTACTTTGCTTTTTTACTCTCCAAATGTAAATTTGTTAGCCTTCTGCTGATAGACCTCTTACTTCATTAATAGTCAATGCCAGTTAGAAACAGGGACTGCAGGTTTTCCCAATTTTATACCATGGAAGTCTTCAATGAAAACTCAAGAATATATTTGTCAATATCTTCTTTGGAGAAGCGAGAGTATAAGTTAAAAAGTCTACTCTTTCACATTAGAGGGCTATGATCTCACTTGTCTAGACTGTAGGAGGAATGAAAAAATAATATTTAGTTCTAATGGTGGTCACTGCAAAACTACGAACAGATATACAGGGGGTGGAGCCATAATCCAAAGCTGCCCACCTGAATTAGAGAAACATTTTGTTATTTCAATTAAGAAAATTATACTTAAAAAAACATAGTTAAGCCACGTTAAAAAAAGAGATATTGTTGAAATAAGCAAACCCAACATTTAAATGCTCCTCAGCTGGAATCAAACTGAAAGTATTCACTGACTCTCATGGCTTGAGTATTGTTTGTTTGTTTGTTGGACTTTTGCTGAATGGTTTAACTCATGACTATTTTTCAAAGGAGCCAAGGAGGCCAAAGTTAAATTACACTAATATGTCATGTGACGCAAAGGAAACAGAATGTACAAATGCCTGCACACAAAGGAAAATTGTTGTTTTCCTCCATATATTACTTTTGTTAGTAAATCAAAAGAAATGAAGTTAGAAATTAGAGAGGATGAAATGGAGATAGTTAATAGTTAGGTATGGAGTAAAAGAGTGAGGAAAATGCAGAGGAAGACTACCGAGATGGAAAATGAAAATGGTAGTAATTTTTCCCCGTTGGTTTAGTTTAAATCCAGTTTGTACAATGAGAGAGTATTTTTGGGTTGTTTTTTTTTTCCCTTCTCATAGCCCTTCTCCAACATGTGTGGCATCTAGCATCTGGGTTTGAGTGGCTTATTATTATCTTTCTAAACATATAGTTTGATATTCCTTTAATTAAAATGGTGACCATCACCTAAAACAACTTTTCTGGAGAGGGACCTTATAAACCCACAAAACCCAAGCATGGGTTTGCTGAACCTGCAGGCAGTTTTGTTTAAGTGAGCATTAAAGACTTGGCAGGCCCTCTGTGCTCTCATTTTCTTATTCTCTATTATCTATCCACTTAATAATTTCAGAAACTTCAATCAGTCTCTGACCAAAAAAATCCACACAGTGCTTGGGATAGAATGATAATACCATCTGTTTTCATTCTTTTATGGGCTCTTTCCAACAGCACAATCCAGCATTCTGGTTGCTTACTTTATAATGATTCTGACATTATAGGTGATTTAAAGGAAACCCTCCTATGTCACTTGCCCCTTACAAACATGCAGAATTTTTTCTATTTAAGAAAGTCTGAAGTATTTTCATATTCGTGTTGATTGCATTTGAATTCTATAGTTAAACAGGACCAATCCCAATACTAAAAAAGATCCAAAGCTATTTCCTGCCTTTTTTGTAATAGTTGGTAAGACTGAAAGCTCTTCTAGAGGACTTTATTTGACATGAGATTTCTCATTCTCTTTCCTAAAGTCTAGATGGCAATTTAAAAAAAAAAAAGCCTAAACCATCCCTAAAAATAGGAATAACTAACTTACTGAGAATCTTTCATACAATGACTTTTCCGATGTGAAGCTATCCTTTACAATATTTCTTAAGTATTAGATTACAATACCATTACCCAAGTGTTATGAATAAACAGCAATACTGTTTCCTTCTAGTCATGGTGACAACTGAGATTTGAGAGCGAAGGTCAAATGTTTTAAAACTCTTTGACACAGAAAAAATTAGCCAATGGGATGGAAAAATACACTCCAAATCATTCATTTTTGCAGATTTAACAATCAATATGGAGCACCATATGATAGATATGGCTCCAACAATCTGTATCAATCATGAAGATTGGCAGTGGCAAACTACACAGACCAGTTTTTGTCATGCTCCCACAGTCGACTTTACAGTCTCTGTGTAACCAAGACTGACTCTGGTGCTTTCCCCGACACACCACACAGCCCTTTCCAAGATCTGCTTCCAACACATTCAAGGGCTTTTCTGAACCAAACCTGACTGAAAACCTTTGGAGACTGGCGCACAATTCTTATGATACTCCATGTTTTCCTTCCAAAGGCTGCATCTTTAATACATTATATTGGGTTTTTCCCATCACACATTTAATGTGTGAAATTTCTAAACTCTTCCCCTTCACTTATCTAAATTGAACTTTGGCAGCCAACAGTTAACTGTTGGAGAGTTGCTTAAAAACGATCAAACCCTTACTAGATCTGATTGCAAGAAGCATCAGTGCCAAGATAGAAATTTCAGTCTTCATCATACACAAAATCAATATGTATGCTTTGCTCTGGAAAGAAAGCCACCTTGAAAATAATTAATAAAACATCAAAGCTGCACACAACTTCAAAAATCCACATGGGAATGAAACATTTGAGGCAATTAAAAGATATTACTAATTTATACAAGGTGGTACTTATCTTTGAAAGGTATTTTCATTATATATATGTAGCTAAGTGAAGACAAATTTCAGTTTTGGCTTCAAAATGGTAATTTAAAATCTTAACAACATACCCATAGCAATTCTGAATGTTACATTAAATACATACACTCTGAAAAGCCTTAAGAATAATTTGGAAATATTTAAATAATATCAGAAACCAACTGCAATCTATATTTTCATTGAATTGCAGTGCACAGACATTATTAGCACTAAGAAAAAGGCATAAATTTTATATTTATAATATATATAGAAAGATGAAATGACTTCCATAAAACACATGACAACAAAATAAATCTCATCTATTAGTGGCATTTTACCGTCCTACAATGTTAACTTTCATTTGTTTATTCTTTTCTTTTCTTTTTTTTTAGACAGGACTCAGTCTGTTGTGCTATCATAGCTTACTGTGTTTATTCTTAAATATATATACTGTGCTTGGTGGTGGATATTTTTAAAAACATGTTAAAAAGGGTGACTAAGAAGCACACTAGCTATGGAAGATGGGAAAGAGACAGAAGCAGACAGACAGACACAACTTAAAGTAGTAGGTGTTATAATACAGTTTTTACAGGGAGGAGGGAGGTGCCTGAGAAAGGAAAGCTTAACAGAAGAGATGATGTTTGTTGTGGCTTTTGAATATGAGCCACAGTTACTGAATCAGTGAATGGAAGAGTGCACATCCTAAACAGGGGTAAGCAACTGCATATAGAGTGGAGGCTGAAAAGCTCTACTGGGATGAGAGAGTTAAGGCCTCTCACACCATGCCTGCCCCAGGTGTTTACACTTTATCCTGTAGGCAACTAGAAGTCATTGAAGGTTTTTAATCAGGAGAATGATATAACCAGATTTGCATTTCTAAAAGATAACTGGCCTCAACAATGAGATAAATGTATCTGAGAGGTGGGAAGTCTAGGATACACTGTGACAAACCGTGAGAGCCTCCAGTAAGGTGGTGGGAAGTCTAGGATACACTGTGACAAACCGTGAGAGCCTCCAGTAAGGTGGAGTCACTGAAGATTGACAGCTTCTTGCTGCGTGCTCCACAAGGCCCTAAACTTGTATGGCCAATATATTGACTTCGAGGAAGTAAAAGATTTTCTAAAATATTATTGGGCATGTCTCGAATATATATCTTTCTTTTTTAGGCATTTCTTAACCAAACCTCTCAACTTCCCTAGCAATGAAAGAATGATAAGTTTTATTCTCATTAAAGAATTTTTTAATAGAATTGTTATTACTCAGTGCCTTTGCACTAATGTCTTGAAAGCATCAACTGCCCTATTTCTCTATTTACCGTTAGTTTTTCTCACACCTGATGATACAGCAAAAAAACTACGATTGTGTCCAGATGCAATTTATGTTTCCCTTCTCCATTAGTTTTGCTCTGTTTAATGTCGCCTCATGAAACTGGCCGAAATGATGTAAAGACGTGACATTTGTTTAAGTTAAGAGAAAAAGTAGGATGGGTAGAAATGCGCTCATCATAAAATTAAAGACCAACAAACTGTTTTAGAATTTATTTAGTCCCTATTTTCATTTTCAAGATGAAGTAACCTTGACCCAGCCAGATTAAATGGCTTGCCCAAAAGAAAGTCAACTGCTGAAATGGCTTTTCTGCGAAGACTGCAGGGAACCATTTAACTGTTAACCCATGTTTCTGAAGTTTTTAAATTATAACAAAGTTGTTAAATGAAACTTTGAGAAAAGTTGTTTTCCAAGAACCTACAAAATATATAACATGAGAATAATAAATATTACATTTTTGGGGGTATCCTAAATTTAAAAGGATGTTTTTATTGTTTCATTTGTATTAAATGAGAGGGATTGTTGTTTGGTATTTATCCACAAAGTTACATTAATAATATCCTATTCCTGCAATGGCACTGAAACATTTGTTTGAAACCAAGTTTGATTAAAACCGGTTTTCTTAGGTTCAATATATATATTAAGGAGATCAGTCAGTATTTTTGAATATGTAATTGATGATTTAGATGTTATAGCATGATTGAGTTAGTCAATTCTTCTTTTTGGTACATCTCACCTTTTAATACCTTTTCTCTAATTAAAGCCTAAAACTGATCTGTATCTTAACAAATGATTAAACAACTATAATACATTTGCATCCTTATCAGTCCACCTATGAGTTTTAAAACAGCATAACTATTCCACAACAGGACTAAAAGGAATTAATAGACAAACTTTCTGTATTGTATACAATTAATACTGCTTTATTTTTTCAGCACACAAGCAAGGTAAGGCTCACAGCAAACTTTGAAACAATGATATATTGTCTTGGTTTTGGAAATAAGTTTGTACTACCTTTTTTCCTATTATTTCAAAAATGTTAGCAAAATTTTGATAAAGTCACTAGGCAGTCAAGTTAATATGTGTAAAATAAAAATACTTTTCTGCAGGCACAAAATATCTAAATGGATGTTGAAGAATTGAAAAAAATACCTTTGTATAGTTTAGTCAGAAGTGCTATTAATAACCACATGACACCAAAAACATGTGAATACTTTGGAAAAATATTTACTATAGGTTAACCATCTCTGTGATTGCAATGCTAAGAATGTAGAGGAACTCAGTAAGTAAATGTCTAATATCAAATCCAAATTTGAAGTTAACTAAGTGTAACAATGTTGCCCACCACAATGACATATTTCTCAAATTCTCCCACTCTTGTAGAAAGTAACATCACACTTCTTAAAAAGATCAAAATGCAACTTGGCTTAGTTGACTTTAATTTTTGTATGCAGTTGTACAGATGCATATACTTTTTAATCCATATTTGAAACTTTTACTGCTAATGCTAGTTTCTATTGTCTGTATACCTCACCCAGGACTATGGACTGTGTGTTGAAACTCCCAATATTTGAAGATCTGCTTCTTCGCCCTTTGAACTGTAAGTCACGTTTGTTCCAAAATATTGTTTGCTGCATTCTGATTGATCTGTGTGTTTTTGCATTTTCCCCAAGATTCCACAGCTATGCCATATTGCTTAAACTGCTTAGAATGAGCACAAATATTTAACAAGCAAAGCTGATTTTTAAAGTCTTTTGAGGGAAAGAAATGGCATTGTACTCTATGATTTTAATACATTTCATTAGGATGGCTAAATTAAAAAAAAACAAGATTGCCAGAAAAGTAAATAAAATTTTTTTAAGGACAAGTCCATGTACTTGCACGTATGTAAGTTAGGATTACCTTAGCCTGGTCCCTGTAATTATTATCAGTAATACGCTTATTAACTTATGGATTTAATACATATGGCATCAAAGTAAAACTCAGTGATGAAATCAAGAGAAATCACAAAATGATCGTTTTCTCTCTTTATCCTAAGCTGAGCAAGGAACCCTTCCAAACAGTGTGAACTCATTGGCTTCCCCATAACTCTACAGAGCTCGTGCTGCCATATAACTGGGATTCAGAGAGGTGAGGTCATTTCATCACTCCTTGCAAAAAAATGCAAAACGTCTGCTAAAATCTGACTTCATTTGATTTACTCTCCAAGACTGTTTTTTATTAAATATGTTTGACTGCTATCTCTAATTAAATGTAGAATTAATTTTGGCAAACTAACCACAGATGCAGTTTATGTTCAATTTTATCAGACAGATTTATTTATAAGCTGTCAACTTCTTGAAAGACTTCATTTTGGAGCAGTTTTAAATTGCTAACAGTAGCTGTAAATGGAGCTACTGTTCTCTGGAACACTAAAGGAGAAGTATGCTATAAATGTCCATTCCATCTGTGAGGAATCATAAAACAATCACATTCCTTTATTTTTTTTTCCTCCGTAGGACCTTTATTAAATTAGTTCAACTCAATTAAAAATAACTTCAAAAACATTTCAGAGCCTTTTGTTTCATGGAATACTTGGAACTCTCTGCACGGAACGTCACCCTTTTAACTAATCCCTTTTACTAAATGGAGGAGAATAGTGGTATTGTGACTTCAGACAGTGCTTTCAAGGGTCTCTACTGTACCGAATTGAGGTCACTGCAAGACAATGCTCAACACCCAATAGCCATTCAAACGTTCTTCACAACTCTATCAAACGTGTCTTTCTTTCTCTCACCCGCTTTCTCTCATGGCAAACTCAGAGGACAATGGGAAAAGCCTCCAGCACCATTTATGGTCACCATATTTGCACATGACAAAGTCTATTCTTCCTGGTTTGCCAACTCCCTGTAAAAAGAATGAACCCTGGGATAGATTTTCCCACCATTACTGTTATTCAAACTTACTTTGTATTTAATTTTGTTGTTGTTGTTAGAGGGCTGGTACGTAGCATTTGAGAAGCTAACTTGCTATTTTCTTGCATGTGTAACAAAGCAGAGAGTAAATGCAGAATTAAATATGTCACATCATAGCCAGCATATGCATGACGGGGTGTACAATTTAGTACAAAGCAGAAACAAATGATGAAATTGGAACTATTATACCTTGTCGTATTGTCTAGCATTATCAGTATTATAAAACTTATTTTTGGCCCACGAACCAACAGGCCTGTGCTCCACAAGCACTGTTTAGTTTTGCCTGGGAGTTTTTATGGCTGCAGCCACAAACAAACAAAATCAATTGCTGTAAATTTTTCTCACAAGGGCTGCTCCTTTTTGAAAGGAAAAAAAAAAGATGTATCCAGAGCATCATCCTCCAAACAAACAAGAAAAAGGGAGAACACATATTTGTAAGCCATATAGTAAAGTTGTTACGATTAAGATTTTGATTTTAATTAAGAGTGGGATTCGTGGGACAATTAGTGAGATGTAATATTCTTGGCAACAAACAGTGCCCTTATTGAAAATACCATATAAAATGGAATGGGGGCATTTGGAGGTGCAGAGAGACTTGTTTCTATGGGTTTCTACAGTTAATGAGAAGGAAAATATAGATATCTCACCTGAAATGCAGAAATGAAAATACTGTTTGCCCTTTTTTCCCTTAGTTTTTTCTTTTTATTTCAGGTCATAGATATCTATGCTGTTGAGATTTCAATCAGGTTATCCCTCTTATCACTAACACACTTTGTAAGTTTTTTCAGTTATTCTAAACCACTAATTATGAGGAGCATTCCTCATTTTATTTGATTTCATAAAGATTTAATAATACATTTAATGATAACAATGGCAACAAACTTCCCAGTTATTTTGGATATGCTTAGCTGCCTTCACATTAAAAACAGGGCTCTTTCTATTATTTCATCATATTAAAGAACAGAACTTGTGTAATTCTTTAAATGTGGGAATAGCCATTTCCTTTATAGTATATAAATTTTCACATGTTATAAAACTAAAATGCATTCCCTAATCAAATGGCTGACAGCAATTTTTCAAGTAATTCAACTAATTGTGTAACAAAATTTTCATGTCGCCTCTCCCCTAAAAGATTAAACATTACAAAGCGAATTAAAGGACCCTCCTTCCCATAACACATGGAAAAACGGTAATAATAACTATTTCATCAGATTATAAAGATCAAATATATACATATAATCACATGTATGTGATTTAAAACATGTTTTGAGCACCAACTTTCTGCAACATTTATTCTACAGTATTTCCTAAGCGTATGCTATCTGCCAGGCATTGATTGTACCAAGCAATGGTACAGTACAATACACACTGTAGATGTCTTAATGTAGTTTATAATCTGCTGGGAAAACATACAATTAAACAATTGTAATCACTCCCACTGTGTGAAGGCTGTAGATACAAATACAGGTATAAAATTTTTCTCAGTTTACAAGTAAAAAGGGTAAATTCCCCAGTGCTATGAAAGGCATCCTGAGTGTAACTTACCAAGGTTATTGAGCACTCATCTGAAAAGTATGGCACTAAGCATATTACGGTTGAAAAGTCAGAAATACTGAGTTTACCTTTGGCTGGGGTTTGAGAAAGGACAGAGGAGGAGCAAGAAGGAATCAAATGTGAAAACACGAGGAAACAGAACTGTGTATGGATCATAACAAGGAATACTTAGTGGCCCACTTTGTTTCTAATGAGGTTATTTATATGGAATTAGGGCAAGATAGGTCTGGAAATCTGGCTGGAGCCACAGGGTAGTTAGCGGCCCTTAAGTGCTACCCTTAAGTACAGTTGACTGGTGTAGGGAGAGAGAGAATGCCAGAAATCAAATTCCAAGACTACTTCAGGATTTCACCTGAGAAGGGATGAGGGCATGGTGTTTCTGTAGTGCAAATGTAAAGGAGGAAAAGCAATAAGGAGAGAAAAAAATCCGTATGGTTTGGAAAGCAGATATGGTGGCTGGAAGGGAAGGGAGTCAACAGAATCTCCAAGGTTTTACACCACGGCTGTATCTCTAAGGCTGAACTACGTGAAATCGCCAACCTAATAACATCCAAGGGATATTTGAACAGAGGCAGTGGAGAAAGCAGACATCCAAGGAGAAAAATTTGGTTTGTGTCTAGATTCAGGAAGCAGAAGGGTGGAGTCAGTAAAATGGCTAAGTGAAAGAGTCTCCCCTACAGACAGGATTCCATGTAATTCCTCAGTATCACCGAAAACATAGGGAGCTCCTGACTTCTATCTCCAGTGTTAGCTTCAAAATAAAACAGACCTCATATTTTTTCTCTCCAAGACCTAAGATTCCAGATTCCCTTATTTTGCTCCTTCATTGTCCTTGAATTAAAGCCCTTATGTAGGACATTTTTTCAAATGAAATCTTAGTTTAAAAATATTCCTCTGTACATTTTATTTCATAATCCTTTATGTCAGGGAAAAATATTGAAAGTAAAATACGAACACGGCACATTTCAACAGTTCAAACATCCATCCATCCTACAATAACTTTGTAGTTGTTATCAACTATCAGCATTAATTTCAAAAGTGGTCCTCTTTGTGCACTTTCTAATCATGTTCCCCTTCCATAGAATTCCACAAGTCCAGTGGAAGCTCAAAAGGCATAAATTGCCCTGCACTAGTTGTTCCGTTATGGATAGCCCTATTCCATCACTATACATTTTACTTTAATTTACTATAAATGATAAAGTTTAACTATAGTTATCTTTTTACTAATTGATAAGCTTTCTATAATAACAATGATGCGAAAAAGAGCTTTGAAGTGATTATATGATCACTCAGATATCGGCCTTATTCGCTTTTTAACTACCTGCGGAGGAGGTGTTGTTAACATCACACTCTCATAACGATTTTGTGGAACACCGGCTGACTTCGAATCCACAAGGACTGCCTGAAAAAGGAGGGCATGTGTTCTTCTGCAGTAAGATAACAAAAACAGCTGACGTACAGAGCCACCACTGCCCTATCAGTTTCCTTTGTTCAAATTAAAAGGATACTTCCTTTTGATTGAACTTGCCCAGCAAGCAAGAGCACGGCCAGCAAGAGGCGCAACGGGTGCATTTCAGCCCCTTTCGTCCCCAATTCATCCTCTCACCTGAGTGCCTGTGGGCCCCATAAAACTACACAATCGAGTGCGGGGCTCATGCCAGGAACTCTGTTCTATTTGTCCTAGATACACTACCTTCGCTAATTCTCACAATGGCGCTAAAAGTTAGACGCAAGTGTTGAGCTCACTTTACAGAAGTAAACTAACTTGCCCAAGGTCAAAGCTAGTCAGGGGAAACATCAAAGTTGTCAGATAGGCAGTCTGACCTAAAGAACTCTCACTCTTAGCCACAAAGAATTATTGCAAGTATCATGATGTTAAACCAGGACTTTATTTCATACTTTTGCATAATTATATTTTGTTAATTATTTGGCTATAATATATGTGTGTTAATTGTGAGGGGCTGAATAAGTCCCAAATACACATTACAGCCCAGTCTTCCCTTATATAACTCCTTCCTAACAAAGAGGGGAGGTTTGGGAGGGTGGGATCTGAAAAGATGTTTCACCTTTGGTTTCAAATTTGTCGTATTTAAAAGAAGAAAAAATTCTTCCTTTGGAAAAGAAAACCTTGCCATTGTAGAAAAGAAAAACTACTATTAAGTTTAAAATGGGTAAAGAAATTAACTCTGAAAACATGGCCCCCTCTGACACCCTCCCCAAATAAAAGCTCACTCAGCACACTGAAATTAGTAAAGTAATTCCCACAGGTCAGATAAACATTCTAAGTTGTCCACACAGACAAGCAAGCATATTGCTGGGGAAAAAAAAAAAAAAAATTTCAATTACACTAAAAATATTTTACTTGGTAGTAAAATGCTTCTGAAAGTATTTCTCAACTCAAACTAGTTTTGCCAAATCAGAAGTTTTCTTTTGGGTGGTTAAGAAAGCCAAGTGTATTCAAGATGTTTTTTAAACTGTTCTACCTATTGCTCTCTATGTTTCCAGTGGAAGCATTGGCGATCACAATTTGGCTGTTAAGGGAGGGAAAACGCTGTACAACTTTTTTTTTTCATTGTCAAAATAAACTCTTAGTTAAGAAAAGAAACTCCTGGTTGGAAATAATTGAAAACCTCTGAAGTATCTGGTATAATAAGTATATACGCAGGCTACATAGACTCTTAGAATTTGTTTCTCCTAAGAAATGATTACAGAAGGAACCCAGGGTGCAATGCCAAATTCCTACAGTGCTTGTAAAAAATGCCACAAGAATAGAAAATCTATTTGCTTTTTTTTTTTTTAAAGTAACCTTAAATTTATATTTTCTGGGTTATAGAACTTTGCAAATGAAGAAGAAGGAGCAAGAGGAGAGAAGAAGGTGAAAAGAGCAGAAGAGCAAACTGTCATGTTTTAGGAAAAGCTAATTTAAAAATAAATTAATGGAGCTAGTCAGAAGAAGAAAATTCCAGAAATGATTTCCCTGGTACTGACGTTTTACCTACAAAACTAAATCCTCTTTTATAATATGTTATAATTCATTTCTGACAACTAGAGTTCTTTCTATGGAATCTGAGTGGCCTGAAAGACCCAGGAGAGGGTCAAAACTTTCAGTAAGATAAGGAAGCTTTTTTTTTTTTTTTTGCTTTAAATTAGTCACTACATACAGATCTACTAAGGTTAGGGAGAATCTCCAAACTCAATGAACACATAACCATAAAACACAAAAACACAATCAGATATTTATAGTTTAAAATGTTATATTCATTCATTCCACTAATTTTTAATTTTGTCACAAATGATAGTTCACAAATATTTCTGAAAGTACCAATCAAAGACAGGGTTCCTAGATAGTTAAACAAAAATGGCACACACATATCATGTTTTCAGAAAATGTAGAGTGACCTTTTTTCTAAATTATTAAAATATACATTTCATTAACTCAGTACCAAGGGCTTCTGCATATGTTTCTCCATGTTGGACACTGCCCAAGCAGCTACAGTACAACCACATGTTTAAAGAATTATCAAGTATGTGCTCTCCCTCTCTCTATATATATATATACATGTAATTTTAGAATTTGCTTTTCATTATACAATCAATACGAATAATACTTAATCATAATTATTGTTTCAGAAAGCACTGAAAATTTTAATCATAATTTATGAGTGAGATGTGTGAGAAGCCAAAGGGCCATATTGACAATTTTTCAGAGAGATGTTATGTTTTAATTGCGACACCTACCCTGCACACACATTCGAAAGCATAGTAGGAAGCAATAAATGTCCCTTAGCTTTTTTACTCATCATGTCGTTTCTATTTTTACCTTGTGCCTTTATGAAAGTGTACAAGATAAAGCAAATAGGGTGCTTTGCCTACCAGTGTCAGGCAGATTTACTCTGTGACCAGGGTATAAAGGTCTACATGGAGTGGATGAGTTTATTTTATCTTTGATAAAATGATTAAAATGGCAGATAATATGGTTTTTATTTCAGCAGACAGTAAACACTCGAAAAGGAATTGGGAATGTGGTCTATTGGGAATGTGACGAACTTCAAATTAAGGTATAACCCTGGCTTATACATTCTGAGGTCATTTCATTTACCACTGCAGATATACGCTTAGAATATGTGGAATAGTCCTCTTTTCTAGGAGCAGATTCTCAATTTTTTTTCTATTGGAAATCTTCCTTTTAAAATACTGAAGGGGGTTAGTATTTAAAAATAGATTGTTCTAAATATTCACACCCTCCATTTATATGAACAACAGGCAAAAATAAAAGCATCTCTTATTTTCCTCCCAGACTCTCACAGGGTCTCCGGTGTAATGAAGGAGAGACAGGGTTCTTTAGTCCTATACATTCTTCCTGCTAGTGAGTCTCTACTGATGTCTCAGAAATGGGCCAAAAGGCAGGAGGCACTTGCCTCCCCCAGGAAAGCTGTGAGCAATGGGTAATAATCATTGTCCTTATATTTTAGAAACACTAAGAGTTATGCCTTTTCATAAATCTCACCTGTTTTTTTAAATCAAGGACGTGACAACACAGGGCTACTGAATGAAAAACTTATTGATCTTATATATTTTTCAACATCAATCTAAAGGTGAACATAAATTTTAGCGAAAACAGTTCATTTTGAAGATGGGCTTCTCCTTATTCTCTGTAACAATAAGCTCTAAATAAGCAGTCTGAACAATTGTCTACTTGTTGTTATTTATGTAACATAGTAAAAGAATTTCATTTTTATAGGAACAGTCTAGTACCAACAATTTCCACTACTAAAAGCTGCTTTGGTGAGCTTTGCATAGACATTGACTATCAAACCTTTCCACACATTCCTGGTAAATCAAGAAATGATTATTAAAATATTAGTTGGTGAACAAGAGAAGCACCGAGAGAAAACACAACTATGAACTGATGACTTGAATCTAAGTGAATAATCTGGAGATCTGATATTAATGAAGATGTAACCTGTTAAACCCTAAAGGATTCATTGTTGTCTTTTCTTCTATTTACCCACATGCTAATCACTATCATTTCAGATTATTTGAATATGGCTACAGATTCTTATATTGGTAAGACATCATCTTATTCCTAAATCAGTCCTTCTCAAACTTTTTCACTCCAACACATTTAAAGAATATTATATAATCATATCGATAACAGCGGCCTACTATGACAGTAAATTTTAATTAGGGACATATTTTTAAAAGAGGAGAAGTATAATTTTTAAAAGTGCCTTCTTCGCTAAGTGCCTTCTTCGCTGGCCTTCTGAATCATATCCCATAGAAAGGTTGTATTCCATGTTGGAAATCATTGCCAATTTAAGAATGAGACATTATATTTCATTACTGATTTTTGTGCCTAACTTGCCTATAAGAAAATTGCTGATGAGTTGTTAGAGTATTTAGATAACTCCAGTAATATACTCCTGGTTGCAAATGAAAAATACTGGTTTCATCCAAAAGTCGGTAATATCTCTATGTAAAAATACCCATACATTCTCAGAGGATAAAAATATTAGTGAAGTAGGAAGATAAGAGGAATAAAATTTCTAGCTGATCAGTAATTCCTTATTTTAGTCCTTGCTTCTAACAAACTCCTCCATATATAGGAAAGAGCAGATTTTTCTGCTTCATCCTAAAAAACAAAGAACGATTGCTACTCCCTTCCCCCAGTTTCTATATACAGTCACTAAAATCCATCTGCATTACAGTCGTCATTACAAATGATAGCTTTGCCAAATCTAGTCCCACAAATTGATATATTGGAAAAACTGGCATGAATATTTTAATGCCCTGCCATCCTAAAGAATAAGCTTTAAGTTTTATATTTATGTATAGATATTAGAAATTTATATATGACTGTACATACATGTCTTTTTATTCATGCATAGAAAAAAGTTAATGAAATAGAAAAATTAATTTTTTGTTAAATTAGTTTTATAATTAACTACGGAGCTATATTGTCATCTTTGATAAATGTGGGAAATTGAGGCACAGAAGTCCCCTCTAGGTGATAACCAAACAGCATATGACAAAGAGCAGAAAGACTGGTAAAATGCCCATGCCTTATGTGATTTCCTCTCTGGTCTAAACACCAGATTGCCATAGAGATTCCTATAAGGAATTCTTTAAGATGAGACCTGAATAGTTAAAGTAAATGAAGGATATATTCTGAACATGGGAACTTTCAGCTACTATATTTCCTTCATTTCTGGAAGGTTAGTTGGCCCGCCACAAGTGTTTAGTACAATAAAAGGGTTATAAAGGGGTTCTAATGGCTTTTTGCAATTATTACACTACCTCTATTATATAGGAAAAGGAAAATGGCATATAGGTATTTTTTCCTTTAGTGAAAGGAACTGATACAAAAGACCAAGTAGAACAATGTAAGAATAATGAACCAGTATCCTCAAAATAGACATTTTAATGACTAAATATTTTAGATGCTTAGCAGAATCCTAACATCGATTTAAAATATCTTGGAACCCCCACAATATGGAGATTATTCCATTTTTTAAAAATGCATCTTTAATAAAAACCTTATTGAAATATTGTCCATCTCTTTTTATTTACTTAGATCTTAATTTTAAAACCAGCAGAGCTATAGTTCGCAAGGGCCCTCTCCAAATTCTTAACTTCGAGATCAGTGAGGGTAATAATTTACCTCACTTTGGAATGATAGTTGGCTAACAAAAGGGAAGCATAAACTCACATTCACTTACATTTCTAAGTGACCACCAAGAACACGTCCAGAATTATAAAGTGCTCTTTCTTTCACCCCAAGAACTCAAAGAGACATCTATAATGTCAGTAAATGGGACAACAAAATTATATATTATCACAATTGTCTGTAAAGAAAATACAAAAAATAAAAAAATAACTGTACAGTCAAGGAGTCCCTTCAATGAAAAAAATCAAAATATTGGACAATCCAGATATTTGTATTAAAATATATGTATATTGTATTAAAATATATACAAATATTTGGATTACAATATAACCAAAATGTAAGCATATTTTGCTATAATAATAGTGTCATTGTTTTTGTTAGCAACTTAATTTTACCAATATACCATCAATGCAAGATAGAGCAAGATTTGTGCTATCGCACTTGCAGGGAATCGAGCGACATGCCGTAGACATCCAATCTAAAAGCAAATCATGAGATAGTGGAGAAATGACATTTATAGACAGAATAAATTACGTAACACTGAAACATCTGAACTAGAGCTCTGAGTGCTTAGGAGAGGTGGGGGAGGTATGCCACAGAACACCTGACAAACAAGACTGCTTTTTGTTTTTCAAGGTTACAAGTTGACAGAGAACTGTAGACATCTTATGGAAAAACTTGAAAAACCTTCCACTGAGCAAGAGTTCTGCCATTGTATTTTCTTTACTTCCTTTCTTTTAATTGTCATTCAGAGTAACTTTTGAAGAACAAAGCCCAAGGGTATTCTTAACTTTGGTTCTGTGTTCCCCAATTCAAAAGCTAAACTTGCTTTGTGACATTGTCTGACAGGAAATCACAGTATTTCAGAGATGCTTGACTTCTCAGAGGAATACACAGTAGATGTCTGTGTTTTCAAATATCACAGGTCTTGTATTTAAGCTGACACAATAAAGAGAATATAGGATGAATGAAAGATACTTCTATATCATAATAATATGTGTTATCATCAGACACTATATCAATAGTGTTTTTCTGGTTCAAGCTAATGGCAGAATTTGAAATTTGAGAAATTATTAAGTAGGGAAAATAAAAACTAGAATAAAAAAGCATAAAGTGAATAGGGAATACTATTTTACAGCAAATTTTAATAAAACAGTCCCATAATCAGATGAGATAGAAGAAAATGGCAGAAATGATTTACTAGAATATAAGAAACCCATGCTAAGATTGAAAATATAATCCATTCCTTTAAGAGAATCAAACCATTTGAGTTGTGACATCCGAAAATCCTAGTTAGGTGGAGGTTTCTGGTGTCATCTAGCCATTTCTTTTTTCTAACTATTTCCTTCCATATCCACTCACCCCTCCTTTTTTATCTGCTGACAGTCTACACATCCATTTAGTACAAGTTCCCCCAGGATACCTTACATGATTTTTGCAATCAGACTATTAACTCTTTCCAAGATATTGCTTGTTTATCCAGCCTCTGCATAGATGCTTTCAGGGATGGTGTTTACTCATTGACAAAACATTGCATTTTGAACTACTTTACATCCTAGAAAATACTTTCTTACAGTGAGCCAAACTGAACTCCTTATAATATTAAGATGGATTCAATGAACATTTAGAGTGGTACCTATAACCCTACATAGGGTTAAAATAGATATGAGTTATAAATGTGAATACTGTGGAGTCTCTGGCCTGGATTTAAATCCTGGCTGTGGGAAAAATTTTCCCCCTGATTTTTAGTATAATATTTGCTCATTATAGCTATTGAGAACTACAGAAAACATAAAGAAAAAAACCATTGATGACCTGTACCTTAGCTACCAAATGGATGGTAACCGTTAATGTTTTCTCTCATGTCTTTCTAGTCTGCTCCCTTCTTCACTCCACCCCAACAACCAATATCTTTTATCACAGTTAGAGGCTATTCCAGCTGGTTACTGCTGCGTACTCCTAAACACTTTCAACCAAATTTCCTCCAGAATGTTGGAGCCAAAGAGTGAAGTCTATTGACCTGAAGAACCTCGGTTTTGGTCCCACCCCGATTCCTGAGAAAGTTTTCAGATTACAAAAAGGTGAATGTGGCTGAACTTTTGTGATTCATTGTCTCGCCTTTCTGCTATTCTGGGGAAAAGTAAATCTTTAAAGAAAAACTTATTGACTTTCCAGGCCTAGGGCAAATGCTGCTGATTTTTTTTTTTTTTCAGTTCTTATTAGATTTACTTTAAAGACCCCACAAAAGGGGATCTCTCTTCCTACAAACAAGGCCTTAACATTATTGAAGAAGCAGAAATTATACATCTTACCCAGTCTTGAGAAGTGATGCCTCCTAATCTTTAGAAGCTGGACATCAAAGCAGACCCTGAAGTGGGCTGCTCCAGTAAACCCCAGTATAGATGACCATGCCCAGGAAGCCTGCAGACTCTTTGACCGGAAGAAACTGGTTAGACCTAATGGTCTTGGGTCCCAAAATGGGAGTAAAGCCATTCTACTAAAAATGGCAGCTTGAGCTCCCCTCTAAATTAAGGAGCTGCATCGAAGTAACTGATAAAAAAGTTTCATAGACCAAGTACCTGTATAAAGATCCCTGTAGCAGAGAACAAAAATGTCCACAAATATTTCCCATATCTTTATAGCTATCCCTTTGCAGTGTGACTTTACAACTTCATTAAGAGGTGGCATCTATTTGTGCACCCCTAAATTTGGTTCTGGACGTGTTTCTTGTTTTGAACCACCGAATATTAGCAGTGGTCTAAAAAAGTGCTCTGGGACTTGTCCTTTCTTGCTGGTCTTTAGAATTCATAGATTGCCACATGAGGAAGCCTAGGCTAACCGACCAGAAGAGATAAGACCACATGGTGAGAAGCCCCAAGGTCTAAGCAGTCTCAGTCATCCTGGACAATCCAGAATATCATGAGCTAAGTAACATGGTAGCTATGTTAAGCTACTACGTTTTTTGGTGGTTTATCAATCAACAAAAATGCTAATGAATACAATACCTTACCCAATCCATTAATCAGTACTTTGTGCTTAGGGCTACCCCATTAGTTAAAATGTCACTAAACTGGATGTTCTATGATCAATGCCTTCAAAGCAATTTTTCTCCATTCTGTCCAAAAAAGATTCATCTTATCAAATGAATATATTTATATTGATCTATACTGATATTTGTCATCCTAGTTCCCTCCATAATTTTTTTGCCTGTCAAAAATACTTTGTTCATTTTTTTTCTCAATTGAGTAAGACTAGAATGGACAAGATCATTGTACAAGTCCTAGGAATTCATATATTGGTCCTACCATATGTGCATCTTTAACTTCTAGATGTTGCTAAATTGCTCTCCAAAGTGGTTGTACAAATTTCCACCGCCACTAAGATTATAAGAGAGTTCTCATTGTTCTGTGTCCTCATCAAAATTTGGAATTGTAAGACATCGATTCTTGGCAATCTGATGGGTTTGAAATGGACTATCCTTTTATTAGTAATTTGAATTTCTGTCATAACTAGTTAAGCTACAAATCAATTTATTGGACATTTATGTTTCTTCTTCTGTAAAATGTCTGTTCATTACCTTTGTTCATTTTGCTATTAGGTTATTTGTCTTTTACCTACTGCTAAATTGTAAAGTTCTAATATTGGCTTTTCCAATATCTCCTATCGGTGGCTTGTTTTTCTTTTTCCTTAGTGGTACCATTTGATGTATAGAAGATGCAATTTTAATGATGCCAAATTTACTAATGTTTTCCATTATGAAATCCTTCCTTAACCTGAGGTCATAAAAATACTCCTATTTTTGACAGTAGGATTTTCAAAGTTTTGCTTTTCACTTTAAGGTTTTTGAGCCACCTGGAATTTATTCTGTCACCAGGATCTAATTTTACTTTTTTCCATATGGATAGCCAATTGTCCTAGCACCATGTACTGAAAAGCCCATACTTTCCCCACTGACTTTTAATGCCACCACCATCAGGTATAATGCATTTATATATGAATTTAACTGTTTCTAGACTCAATTCTTCCATACTGTGGCCTACATGATGGCACTGTCTAAATATTTTGGCTTTACGATAAATTATGATATTTTAGAGAAAGTCACCCCTCAGTTTTGCCCTTCTTCTCTTCACAATTGTCTTGGCTACTTCCTCCTTTCTTTTGTTTCCCCAAGGTAATCATGTACAAGTATACCTTAACATTCTGACAATAATTGGTGATTCTCCTGAATGTAAAGCCTGTGCCTTACAAATCCTCTTTTACTTCCTTATCATATTTCCAGCCGCAACATATACGAGAGAGAGAGAGAGAGAGAGAGAGAGAGAGAGAGAGAGAGAGAGAGAATGGCAGGCTTCCTTCCTTCTTTCTTTAATTATTCCAGGAAAAATAGGGTCCCAAAAATCAAGAGAGAGGGAAAAAAGTCTACAAATTACTGGGTTTTACAATTAAACAAAGTAGAATTTGAGTATTTGTTTTCTTTCTTAGCTCTTACATTATCTTTCTCAAGTAGTTGCTTGATATCTTCCTTTCTCAACCCAGACAACAGCTGGGTTTCTGGGGAGGTTTCTTTGCCTGCTTGTCCTCTCCTTCGTTTTTGGATTTTCTTCTCAAACCTGAACGCAGTCTGAATTTTACCTTTCCTGACAGAACATTCCTGTTGCCTCTTCCTTTGCTTCTGGAATTAGAATCACTTTTATTGTATGGTCAAAAATAACTTTTTAAACAGCAACTCAATCCTTAAGAGGAAGACGAGTTCCTCATCTTAGTATCTGACGTTGTATTCTAGGATTATCATTTACCAATCTCTGACTCGAACAGTTCTTTCCTACTGATTAGAACTAAGCTAAAGGATCAATTCAACTCATCGTTAATACAATTGTTTCATTTTTATTGTAGTAAAATACACCTAACAGGAAATTCACCATTTTAACTATTTAAAAATGGACAATTCCGTGGCATTAAGCACACTTACAATGTTGTGAAATCACAAACTTTAGTTCTAAAACATTTCCGTCACCCCAAAAGGAAACCCTGTGCACACTAAGCAGTCACTCCTCATTCCCCCCTCCCCTCAGCTCCGGAGAACCACCGTTCTGCTTTCTGTCTGTATGAATTTGACTACTCTAGATATCTCATATAAGTGGAATTTTATAATATTCATCCTTTTATGACTGGCTTATTTCACTTAGCATAATGTCCTCAAGGTTCATCCATGTTGTAGGATGTGTCAAAATTCTCTTCCATTTGATGGCTGAATAATATTACACTGTATGTATATAACACATTTTGTGTATTTATTCATCCCTTGATGAACATTTGGATTGATTTTTATCTTTTGGCTACTATGATTAATGCTGTTAGAAATATCTGTGCACAAGTTTCTGTGCGTGTGTGTGTGCGGCGTGTGTGTGTGTGTGTGTGTGTGTCTGTGCTCATTTCTCTTGGGTATATATGTAGGAGTAGAACTGCTATCCTATATGGTAATTTTGTGTTTAACTTTTTGAGAAACTGCCAAACTGTTTTCCACAGCAGCTGGAGCATTTTACATTCCAACCAGCAGTGTCTGAGGGTTCCAATTTCTCCACATCCTTACCAACACTTGTTCTTTTCTGTTTGTTTGTTTG
This sequence comes from Avahi laniger, assembly GCA_963575035.1. Lineage (NCBI taxonomy): Eukaryota > Metazoa > Chordata > Mammalia > Primates > Indriidae > Avahi > Avahi laniger. The sequence continues at coordinate 16,642 of CAUYSK010025005.1, read as the reverse complement.
TTTGAAACTATAACCATCCTAGTGGATATGAATTTGTATCTCATCATGGTTTTGATTTGCATTTCCCTTATAACTAATGACATGGAGTATCTTTTTATGTGCATGTTAGCCATTTGTATATCTTCTTTGGAGAAATGTTTATTCAACTAAACTAACACATATATTAGTTTTCAGTTGCTTAGGATATTGGGCTCGATTTGATCCTATAGCGGAGTTCATTTTCTCCCTGATAGGTTCCACCTATAAATTACAGAACTTACAACATGGCAAGGATTTGAGAAATTGCTAAAGCATTTACAAAAATGGATTGAATGCAATCACCACTTTGATAAACTAAATGATGTTTCTGGACATCAGAACAAATCTAGAAATGTGGAAACAAAGCAAAATTTCCTTTAAAAAGGTAACTTTTCCTACAATATTAAGTAGAAAAAGGCTTTCTTCTCCCTACAGTACCCTTTATTAACAAATAGTGCTGACTAGATACTCCCCCAATTCATGAATTAGCTGAGAGACAAGGTGTAAGTTTCACGTCTTAACTATACCTTTGTTTGGTCAGCTATAAAATGAGAACTTAGGATGTGATGAGCTCTAAAGCCACCTTCCAACCCTACCATTCTATGATGATAATCAAATTATATCAAATTATGTAATGCAAGGGTACAAATACTGTTCATAGAATTTTGAATCTTATACTGAGTGGTACTCCTCTTTTAAAATACTCTGCTTCAGTTCTTGCTACCATTTCCTGCATCTAATATCTCTCTCTTTTACTGGATGAAGGGTAATAGTGTATCCAAATGCTCTGTTATTTCCCATCTTAAAACAAATAAACAAACTTCCCTTGAGCTTCAGATCTCCCACTATTATTCTTTTTTTTCAGCCTCCCTATTCACAGCTAAAATTCCTGAATAACACCTCTAAATTCACTTTCTCTGCTTCCAAACCACCCAATTCAATCTCAAATCCACTCATTGCAATCTTCTATCACTCCCTGCCACTGCATTGAAATAGCTCTTTTCAAAGTTAAACATGACCATATTTCACCAGAGTCGGTCTTCCGTCCATATCTTGGCAATATTAACACAGTTGACTGTCACTCTGGTACTTTCTCCTCTCCTGGCTTCCTCCTACGTCATTGGCTGCTTCTTCCTCAGTCTTGTTCCATTGCTCTAACAGTTGAGTGCCTCAGTCTAGGTTGTGGGACTTCTTCTCTATCTACATTCCGTTTTAGTATTCTCATTAAGGCCAATGGCATCAAATGCCATTTTTATAAGTTGATGACCAAATTTATCTCTCTAACTCAGAACTTTCCTCTGACCTCTAGATACTTATATTTAATAACTGACTTGACATCTCTGCTTTGATATATAATAGGGCTTTTGCACCCTAATAAACCCAAACAGAGCTCCCAGAACTCTTGATTTTCTCAAATCTGGATTTTTCAAGCATTCTCCACCTCTCTAAATGCCATCTGCATCTACCCAGAGTCCAGTCCAAAAATATGGAGTTATTATTGATCTCTTTCTTTCTCTTATATCCCGTCTTGTTCACTAGCAAGTCAAGTCAGTGTTACCCCCACAATCTGCATTAATCCCCATGTTTCCCCGCAATTATCAGCCTAGTCCACAAATTATCAATTTCATAGCAATAACTTGCTAATGGGCCCCTCCGTTTCTACTTTTGACCTTCTCCAACCCTTTCCCACAGAGTGGACAATGATCTGTACTTAAGAAATCAATTACCTTGAGTCACTCACCTTATTAAAATCCCTCAATATCTATTTCTCTTAGAATGAAAACTAAGTTTTGAACTACTACCTAAGAGGCCCTCCCTTGATCTGATTCCTGCCTACATCTCCAATTTTATCTCCTAATTATATTCCACACAAGTAGCAATAGTTCAGTCACGCCAGCCTCCTTCCTGTGCCTTGAACATGACAACACTTCACTCACCTCTAAGACATCTCTCTTGCTTTTCTTTACTCAGGAAAATCTTGCTCTGCAATTTCCATGACTGACCCATTCTTATCCTTGAGATCAAAGGAAACCTTTAGAAGCTCTAAATATCTGCATCCTCTTTCTATCCTTAATAACTAACTCTCATTTCATTCTGTAATTACCTTTTTTAAATTTAACGATTGTCTACTTTGCCCAGGTAAACAAGTCAACACAAGAGCAGAACCTCATTTCACCTGCATTTGCTCTGTCCACACTTCCTGACATACAGTAGGTGCTCAGTTAGTAATTATTGTATAAATGAATGATGAAAAAAATATACATCAACTCACAGGTAGGAGAGAGAGGAGAAATACCTATATCATTCAAAATCCACGTTAACTATTTCCTCTGCATATTATCAATGACAAAATGTCATTTTCAACTTTGTTCCCCTGTACTATCCTGTGCTTCTCACCTTCTTTTAGCATAAAGTTGGTATGATTTCCTCAGGGAATGCAGTAACTAATGTTACTTTTAACATTAGTTTAAAAGAAACATGATATAGAGGGTAAATCTGTTCCAATATAATCACATAGTACTTTAAAAAACATATAGAAAAATTAGATTATTCAATATTATAAATCATGTGCATATGGTTACATTTCATTAAATGGAATTCTCATGAGTTGAGTATAAATCTCTACAGCAGAAGATTTCTTCTAACCACATCTCTAGCTTGATTCTATTTTACAAGTCTAACCCTGACATTATGAACAAGTAGGATCCAAATCTCCATTAAATTATCTGTTCTTTCCTTTACTGAATACAGAATTGTTGTTTTGGCTAGAATTAGTCAGGCACAGTTAGTACAATAACACTCAGTGCCTTCCTGTGTAGCACCTGCTGCATGTTATTTATTTCTTGTTAGCTACATAGTACAACAAATTGTGTCTTTTAACAGCTCATTGAGTAGAGGAGGAGGAAGCCATGGCAGTGGGATTGTTGATAATGCTCAATGGTATCAATATATTTCTTTTCAAATAATCCTGTTAGTAAATTTGCACTAATACTGTTTGTTTCTTTGGAAAATTTCTCTGCTACATAATTTCCAATGACCTTGAGCAGACAGCAGCATGAACAGAGTAAGTACAAGCAATGACCCATGGCCTTAACATATTAGCAAAGGTGATTTTAATTGAATAAATGTGGTATATGGAAATGAACCAATATTTCTTTTCAAAAAGCTTAAAAATGTTAAGGTAGTATTCATTTGTTAAATTCCCATACATTATCTAAAGTTCTCAGGATTTAGCAATATGGTTAAATAACATACCATCAAGAGAACAAATTCTACACTAAAAACTTTTCAGGGCACTGCAATTTCATTGAAATATCTTCTAGAACAACACAGTTGCATTGAAGTCTCCCAAATCCATGTGGGCACACATTTAACAAATTCCTATCTTATCCACTAATTTAGTTTCACCGATGGGCAAGATTCAACGAACAGTACTTGAATAAAATACAGGGCTGTGGCTACTAATTTTTTCATCTGTGCATTTTGTTTTATTATGTTAGAGACTCTAATTGAACTTTGTTCCAAGCTATTAACCTATGACAGAAGACTGTGGAGATAAGATTTCACTGACATATAGAACAAAGAAAAAGAAAGGGCGTGAAAATTACAATGACAAGGTTGCCTTAGCAGTTTTGAGGCGGTAAAATGAAATCCCTGACTAATAGGCCGAGCTAACAGAGGAAGGGTGAGGATGTGAACGGGGATGACAATCTCGGATAGAACCACGGAGAGGCTTCTTTGAGAATCCATAATAGATACACACTCTTACTGCAAAGTTCAAATTGCAAAGCAAATTAAAGCGTGCCTCTAATTGTTATACCTTGTACGAGAGGTTCATATACAAGCAACACATTAAGAAACATTACGAGTAAATTGTGGATGTTATCTGAGCAGCCATTTTTTGTTGAGAAAAAGGCTAAAATCTTTGCTTTATATTTTACAAATTATTCAGTCTTCTTGACTTCCAGGAACACAAATATCTTTAGTAGCAATTTTTTTCTAAATATCATTATCTTAATTCACACTTAAACTGAGAAGAATAAAGTATAAAAGCGTTATAAAATTGTCTAACCTATGAAAGAATTATATGTGGAACTTTATATAACATCATATGAACAAGTCGATCTTCTGTATCAAAGTTATGCTCTGACTGATAATTTGAGCGGCATTTCTAAAATATGGGGTAAAGAGCACAGGCAAGATTGAGTGGAAATATGAGCTTAGTGTAGCTCATTAACACAATCTTCTTCCTGAAAAACAATGCCAGTATTTTCTTTTCTAGCCTGCATATGTGGCTTCTGATGAGACAAAATTGTTAAGGAAAGTCTTGGAGGTTTAAAGCTAGAAGGAAGGAAACCGTTCAAGTACTGTTTTTCCAGAACAAGCCAGGAGAAAACAAGAAAGTTTTGAGTCTCTATTTTATGACCAAATTTTGAATGTCTTTATTTTAAAAATTTAATAATTTCAAATGTATCCTCATATAACCAGTACATAAAATTTTATCAATTGTTATTGGTTGGCTCATTGTGAATATACACACGGGAAGTTTATGGAATCTATGCTAATATTGGAATTGAAAAATTTATGTGTTGAGAAATATAGATATTAGAAAAGATTATCACAATAAAATTAGTTCACAAATTCTATACTGAAATGATTACAGTTAGGTTCAACTGTTTATTTATTTTAAGCAGTAAGAAATATCATCCAAAGGTTTTCTTCATTCAAAGGCAAAAAATTTAGTTTCCCATTGGAGAGGAGACTTTTATAATTTAGAGATAACTTCTGGGAGACTAAATGTAAGCAATCTCCAAAAATTTGCCATTCGAATAATAATTTTTAAATAAAATTTTAAGTAACTTACAGTAACTCCTCGTTCATGATGCTGCAATATCTACTGTTGTGATATCCCATCAACACAAGCCAGTGAGGAGCTGCATAAGCCATTTCTGAGTACCCATTCAGAAATGTCTCCACCAAAAGGGACTTTTGCAGATAGGCTCAGATTAAGTCAGAGCACTGGCCTATCTTGAAGACAATATTATGTTCCAATACAACAGTTGTGTTTTATATTCAATTGCTTTTTCCCAGTACAGCCACACAACCGGAGGCCTTAATTATTAGTAAAGTTGCAGGCTACTATTGTTTCACTTAAGCAGCATGTAGTACTGTCGGGTTTGAAATATTAATTTGAAATATTCAGATTTATCATTTCAGAATGATCTATAACTCTTTGAATGAAAAGAATACTACTAAGAAAAAGAGATGCATTATATTATTCACTAAAGAATTAAGGCAGTCATTATTTTGTTCTTTCTGATAATGTCAGTTACATTGTTGGTAGTTGACAAATTCATTTCAATGCCTCTATTTTACCTTATTTGCCATGTCAAAGATGAACTTGTCCCTAAATTACATTTGTTTGGGGTTATTTAGGGTTTATACTATCAGTTTTCATCTAAGTCCTTTTGTTTAATAAAAAACAAGTAATGATTTAAACCCATTTTGTTTTTCAGAACATTTAGATGAAACCATGCCAAATCTGTAAACCACTAAGGATTTTGTGAAACATAATATAATTTCATAAAATATATATTTGATAAACTTCAATTTGTATATAAACAATATAAAATATAGCCTCAACTCTAAGATAATTCTTCATGTCAATCACCTAATCACTTAATGTCACTGTATTCAGAGTATGTAAATTAATGGGAATTTTCTGATAGGGAAGGCATTCAGAATAAGTTTTTCTCAGTACCAAAAAGTACAGAAAAAAGCTTTAGTATCATCATAAACAATTGAAGAATTATTCCCTCCACCTTTTTTTAAAAGTTAGGAGTTTATGTTTCATTCTTTTCCCCTAATATTTGAGAATATCTTCTCTTAGTAAGAAAAGAGATTAGTTTACCATACTACTTCTTAATCTTAAAAAGTGTTAAAGGAAACATAGCAGTAAATCTTTGCCCTTGGGATAATCAAAGATTCTCAGATAAGATCTAAAACATAGAAACCATAAAAGAAAAAATTGATAAGTTGGATTTTATGTAAACTATAATTATTTGTATTTCAAAAGGCAATGTTAAAAAATGAAAAGGCAAGTCAAAGAATGAGAGAATATTTTTGTAATGCATGAATCTGACAAAGAACTGATATCCAGGAAAAAATAAAAGCCTAACAAATCAACTTCACAATAATTAAACAAACAACCCAATAAAAAATGGGGAAAATATTTGAACAGATTCTTTCCCCCAAAAAGATATATGAATGGTCAATTAGCACATAAAAAGACAGTCAACATCACTAATCATTAGGGGAATACAAATTTAAAACACAGTGATATACTACTATTTACACATTCAAATGGCTGAAATTTTATAAAAGACAGACAATGCTGACTTTGGTGAGGACATGGAGCAACTGGAACTCTCATATACTCCTGAGGGACATGTAAAATATCACAACTACTTAGGAACACTGACAGTTTCTTATTATGTTAAACATACACCAACCACACATCTCAGCATTTCATTCCTTCATAATTGCCCAAGAGATATGAAGCCTATTCCAGAAAAAAATGCACATGAATGTTCATAGCATCTTTATTTAGAATAGCCAAAAGACTGAAAATAGCACAAATATACATCAGCTGGTGAATCAATAAATGAAATGTGATATATCTATACAATGAAGCCCACCTCACAATAAAAAAGGAATGAACTATTGATACGCAGTAACATGATGAACCTCAAAATAATTATGCTGGGTGAAAGGAGCCAGACACAAAGAGTACATGCTGTGTTGATCCCATCGATATGAAATTCTAGAAAAGGCAAACTGACCTAGAGAAAGCAGATCAGTGGTTACCTGGGGACAGAAGTGGCGTGAGCAAATTTTGAAAGAATAGAAATGTCCTATAATTTTATGGGATGGTTGTGCCGTGACTGTAGACATCTATCAAAACTTATGAGATTGCATACTTTTAAATGGGTGCAGTTACTTGTATGTAAAATAAACTTCAATAAAATTTATTTAAAAAAAAAAGTGTCTTTCTCAAGACATTGTTCCAAAATAAGTGGGATTGTGAATACTTACAGAAGTACTTACATCTATTATACTGTTGGGAAAATATTCAAAAGTACACAGGGTATCTAGAGAATAAAACAATGTGAAATGTAAAATAATTTATGCAAAATGTATCTTCTAAAGATTATAAAGACAAAAGAGTCAAAAGAGTTGAAAATAATAAGAAAAATGCAGTGGAATTCATGTTATTTAACATGCATAAAAGAAACTAGAAGTACCCTAAAGGAGATGATAAATTTGATTACTTAGTCTTCCAACCTCAATGAGTCCAATAGGAAAATTAAATGAGTCAAAATAACCACAAAATTAAGGTAAGATAAAGAAGAATTCTAAAAGTACTGAGTTAAAATTAGCAATCCTAAGTGGAAGGAATGAAAATTAGTTAGGACAAGCATTTTACCATATATGCTATTCCTCTGGCACTGTGCCTACATCTCTACTAGATACCTAGCAATCCTCTTCTCCAATCCCTCCAGCCAAATTTTGTTTCTTTCACCCAGAGCATAGTATGCTGCAGTTAAAAAATTCATTAAGGTCCACCTCGTATACAACCAAAATGTGAGCATACTTTGGGGTAAAAACTCTTTTCTTATTTTGGCCATGATATATACTATTTAATAAATACTTTTTCATAGTATTAGTGTATTTAGCCCAAGAAAGAATAATTGAATTGATAACAGTATTTAGACCTTCCAAATAAACCTTGTTGATAAGTACACTAAATGCAAAAGAGCATTTGGCTTCTTCAAAAAGATGTAAGTAGAAATATTTATGATCTTTATAGGCTGTACAGAATTTTTAAAGAACTGCCACTTATATAATACTGAATTTTAAAGTGGAGAAAGCCAGGGCTTCTTGATGAAAAAAAATCCATTAGTGTTTCATTGGTGTTTAGTAAAAATGCGTTTTATTCCTTCTAAGATAAAGCTCCCAAAGGAAGCGTTTAAAAGAAGTTCCCGCATCTTTAACCTAAGAGGATGAAGACCTTGACATGACGAAAGGACAAAGCTAAGATTGCAAGGGAGAGAAAAGAATTGAAAACAATCAATGTGTTGATGCCAGCTTAAAGAGGGTCACTGAGAGATCAGCTTTACCTGCATCTGTTCCTTAATTAAAAAGAGAAAGATGACAGTGTCCACTACTCATCACTATGGTAACATTTAAATATCAGGCAATTTTGACCAGCAGGCCACTCAAGAGCAAAGCCAAGGGAATGTTTAAGTAAATCCATACAGTGTGTAGGCTTACTGAAAATATGCGTAGCAGAGCTACAAATAAAGTTTTAAGATAAAGTTAAGTGTTTATTTTCCTCAGGCATCTTGTAAGTTAGAAATAATTAAAGAAAACATGCTAATGAAAAGGCAGAAGAGAATAATACATGTGTGGGAGGGAGCCCTTTTAAAAGAGATTTTGAACAGATTTCCATTGTTTCTCTGTACAAGTTGTATTACATTATCTTTTGCCTTTCATCATTTCCATGATCCAAGCTACATCCACCCTAATTGTCTATGATTTCCATTGTTCACTTTGTTCCATTTTTATTCTTCAGAAATATATTTCACTTACAGTAATTATTGTTTGTGGATGTTTTGTGTTAATTACAGATTTTCCATCCCTTTTTTCCTCATTTCCTATCTCCCCATCCAATTCATGCATCATCATTATTGTCATCAAGGAACATTAATCACTGAAAAATATGGTTTTCTTTTCAATAAATCAAGCAAAACTTACAAAACTTCTCATTACCTGAATGATGTTCTATGTCATTGATTATACTGTGTTATACACATTATATTGTTGCTTTCTGTCAAGTTAGCTCTTCAGTTATTTGTTCTATAGGTATCTTTATAAGTTAACAAAACAGTAAAAAGTTTAAAATCACATTAATTATGCCTATGAGCAAATGAAATAATCTTGTTTTCACAAGTAGAATAGGCATTTGTTTTATATTTTATCCAGCCTTTCATAATATCAGAGAAATTATTAAACATGACTCGGACATACTGCATTTGCAAAATGAATCTTACTTAACAAAGTACTATCATCCACCAGTTTTTAAGTCCTTTACAGAGAAACAGGTCATTCTCCTATTTAAATGATATCTTTCTCAGAACAGTACCAGCTCCATGAACCATCAAGTATTTTACAATAAAGTGAAAGTAATAACACTGTTTGCTTAGGCAATATAACATTCTGTTGATATTGGGATCATTATATGGTCATCATTAACACTATTCTTTACTTAAAGATGGTATCTAGCTCTCTTTTAAATTTCCCCCACCTCACAAGGTGTCTATCTCTATTTCCCTTCTCCTATTTCCAGTGTTCTGAAGAGTAGCATATTTGAAACCTGCAGGCCTAATATTGTAATAACATTTTAGACAATCAAAATGAATTTTTATTTTGAAACTTTATTATATAGGTACTGTAAACAGTTACCTTAAACATCTTATTTTGAGAGTATGTCTTTAAACAGCACTTTCATCATAAGCAATTTCCATACCATCAATTTCCTTTACTTGTTATTCTTGTTTTAAAAAATCTTCTAACTCAAGGTCAGATACATAGCAGCATCAGGTTATATTATGACTGGTTTTAAATAGTTAGCAAATTTAAATAAAAGAACACAAAATAATTGCTAAAATCCTTTTCTTTAAATAGTGTTTTAAGAAACTACAAAAGTATCACACCAACTTTTATTTAAAATATTTATCTTTTTCTAACTTTAAAGAATTATGCACTTCTACCACTTTCTGCCTCATTAAGACTTTCTAAAAAGGTAATTTAATCACTTGGAGTTCCTTTATTAAAAATAGTAAAGACAGTTTTGATCTTGCAAAACACTTCTGAAAGTGAGAAACAAGTAGCAAAGGCTCACCCACCATCACCTGCTTCTTTATGCAAATCTCGAAGCTAGCTGCTTCTCACATCCACTAGGGGGATCACTACACAGTAAAAATAGATTGGTCTTCTAGGTGTTTTCTTACTTTCTCACTTAATAGCACAAAGAAGAAAATCAGTTTTAAAAAAACAACAAAATATCATTTCAACATAACTAATGATAAAAATATTTTTCAAATATCAAATAATAAAAAATATTTTCATTTATTTTAGAAGGCTATTATTTTAAAATCCACATTTGGAAACTAAGCCTATAGTCCATGTCCTAGTTTCCAAAAAATAAAGACAGAAGCAGAGTCTTTGCAAAGCATACATCCACAGATTCAAATATGCTATAGGCACAAACCTACTTTAATACTAATTTCACTGAAAGTTTGTTCTGATGATACATTGTTGGAATAATGATTAAATTTCAACATGAATCTTGGAGGACACATTCAGATCATAGCAATAATGTTCACATTTTTTTAAATAAACATATAAAAGTCATTTACTACATCCCTTTGCCTGTAAGCGTCATTAGTTACTAGTGGTCCGTTAGCAGTTTTGGTTTATGCATTACTTAAACAAGAAAATAGAACTAAAGATTCTATAAATCAACTATCTTACCCCATCCTCTTGCGAATCTCAATGAAGTTTTCAAATTTCATGACATACCTCTCATTGTTTTTAATGAAGCCCAAGGAGTTGCTGTCATTTAACAAAACATTACAAAAGTCACAGAGCACAACAGTGCAGTCACCTTCATTGCCTAGCATTAATCTGGATTAAGACCAAATCTTACTCAGTTTTGTACAGTCAACACAAGTCCCACATAAAGTACTCATTAAATGTTTGATAAGCAAACGAATGATTGGCCCTGGGAAGAGAGGATGACAACCACTGATTTCACTGTGATCCAGACATACAGGGAAATGCTGCATTTCTAAATATCTCCATTAAGAACATATTGAAGTGCCTCATTGATGAGCATTACCTTCCTAATTAAGATGACATGGATTCTAAAGAATCCTCAAATTTTACACTCAACCAGCATTTCTCAACTTTGGCATTAACAGTTTGGGTCAGATAAGTCTTTATTGTGGGAGACTTGTGATGTGCATTGTAGGAAGTACAACAGCACCCCTGGCCTCTGTGCACCAGATGCCTATAGCATATTCTAGATGGAGAAGCAAAAATATCTCCAGACTCTGCTAAATGTCCTATGGGAGATAAAAATTACCCCCAGTTGAAAGCACTGCACTAAGCAAACCACATTTCTAAACTTCAATCTGGGGAAGAATTACTTCAGAGAATATTTTAGACATTAGATAACATCTGTCAAAGGCCAAAGTTGACAGTCATCATCTATACTCGTGCCGCAGGGAGTAGAGTTTATACGATGCAGCCTACGAGTGGTGTATCAGACTAGTCAACGTTGTCAGAGCTTGTGCCTACCAAGCTTAACTAAAATAATTGCCAAAAATAAAAGTCATGCTTTAGTATCTATCATTAAAGACAACATTGAAATGTATTAATATATCAATTATTTCAATATCTAACAAATTTGTGCATATCATTGAAAACAAATTTATTATCTGTCTGGTTTGGCTCAAAATCAATGTTTATCAAATCCATATATTTTCAAAGTTGGAAATTCCAATAATTCGCATTGTAAGCTGACTTCAGTCTCTCCTTAAGAATCTCTGATTCTTAAAACCATGCTATTCCTTAAGTGTAAACCTCTAATCAAGTTTTTCTTAAGGAACAAAAAAGGTTTTCTTTTTAATTTTCCAAAGCTAAAAAAAATACTACCATTAAACCCTGGAATTCTTCATAGCAATTCTTCAAATGTGCGATAACTCATGAGACCCTCAAAAACTTTCCCTTTTCTTTACAAATCACAACTTCAATCATTACTCATAAATTATTTTTCTTTGATGGTTAATTATTTTAAGTTAATCCATTATAGATATTTGCCACCCTCTCTATATTTCTTCTTAGGAAGAATCTCTATTTGATTCAGCTTTGTAAAGGGTCTTAATATCACCAAGAATGGTGAGGGAATATTAGCAGTTTGTTTCTTTCTATGTATAAAGTAGCTAAGCTTATCAATTATCAAAGCAAACAGCAAAATATTAACACCTCTAAATAAATGTTTACAATGGCTTGAATACCAAAATACTTGCAGAAATTTCAACATGTTTAAATGGTTTTGCCATTAGAGAGGATAAAAACATCCTCACTAACAGCAACTATGCCAAATCCAGCCTGTCGTTTATTTTTTCAAATAAAGTTTTATTGTAACATAGCCATGGTTATCCGTTTATGTATTGTCTATGACTGCTTTCATGCTATAAATATCAGAATTAGAGTGGCTGCAAGAGAGACAGTCTAGCCCTCAAACTCTAAAATGTTTATTCTCTGGCCCTTTACAGAAAAGGTTCGTTGACCCCTGCTGGAAAACATCTAAGTAAGCATCAGGTAGAGAACAGGAACATGGAAGGTGATTGATTTAAACTCACGTGCAGGGACACAGAACACTTCTAGGTACTTAATTCTGAGTCATTGCTTTCAGAAAGCATCAATGAAAAGAACTTTGTTCAGGGTTCCTTTTTTTCCCCCCAATATTTGGAAACTCATTCTTATGTTCCTTATAAAGACTAAAAGCCATAAGAAAAATTAGGCTTATGATTTAGATCGCTGGTTCTCAACCTTATCATAACCAAAGATTCATTTTTAAATGAAGATTTTTATTGTCTCCTTACTATTCTGAAATGAAAGTCATAAATAATGTAAATTACTCAGGTACTTATTTCAACAAAATCAATATAACGTCCTAGGTGTAATATAAAGGAGGAAATAAAAAGGAAGTAATTTATAATAAAATAATATATATTTGAATATGTAAATGTTCAATATGTCTACACTGAAAGAAAAATGATCAAGTCAGATACTTGCAAATATATGTAGAATCACCAAAAAGCCAGAGCTAAGAATACAATTGATACAATTGAGTTGCTATTTGGTAACTCAAGCAGTAAGTGATATTTTGAAATGGTGAGCAACTCTGGGTAAAGTTTAGAAAAAGTGAAACATATCTTTCATTGTTTTATCATTTTTGTTGGATTTCTGAAAAAAATGTGTATTGAAGTATATGAAAATATTTTGTTTTGATATGCAACACAATGTTAGGCCTTTGAATCAAATAATTATAAGCAAAATAAAACCTTTACTATTGTACTGTAATACCCAGGGCTTCTGGTATAAGATTATGGACATTCTTCTCCAATCTTTCAGAGACATCATTGTTCTAATAACAAATAAGGATAATAAGGTAAAAACCACAACAACAAAGAATATGGAATGTAATTATTAGAGGATATAACTTTTCAACAGATTTTTGGACAATAAAAAGGTGCAAGAGAAAGAATGACAGAATAGACACACTGCAACCTGGAAGAGCCATGGAGAGCTATTATGCAATTGAAGAGTTACTGGGTGCCCTGCTATCTGTTATACCTCAGGAAGGTTCAGGACTTGGAAATGCTAAGTAACATGAAGGGCAAGAAGGAAACAGAGATGGAAAATTTGACAATCAATGGAATCAAATCCCCTCCTACCTGCTTCACCACTACATGCATATTGCCTGGAATTCAGCTATATCGCAAATTCCCACACAGAAAGAAATGTGAATGTTTTGTTAATGAGCTCGGCAGTCCTCCAAAAAAAGACCTCTCTGATTTTTGAAGGATTGTGGAGACTTTAGAGTTATGGCTAGACATCTGACCCATTCCACTAAGTGAAGGCTGCCCATTGACAAACTCTGTCCAGATAAACAGACATCAGAGTCTTTATAATTTTACGTGGGCAATCAAGAATCGTCAAATATTTGTGGAAAGTTTGCAGCATGAAAAGGAGTGACCAAATCTACAATAAAAAGGTTCTAGGAGAAACAGATAATTTGGGGAAGAGCATTTTTAAAAAAATAAATCTCAAAATCTTCAGAGAGCATTGAAAAGTTATCACAGTTATACAATGGTAATATGCTATGAAAAATTAAGTAACAAAGAAGAAGAAAGTATACTTGAAAATGGATGGGATAAAATTTGTGTAAATTTCTAAGATAGGCTTTGAGACTGAATTGAACAAAAAGATAGGGAATATATAAGAGAAAAGGTATAAATGATAATACGAAATGTTTAATACCCCCAAAAAGAGATAAGAGAAAATAACGTAGCGGAAATTAAAGGAGATTACTCCAACACAGAAGACATTACTATTTTTAATAAAAGGAGACACAGGTTAGGGCTGAGTCTTATTACTCAAAAAGTAAGTAAACAAATAAAAACAAAAGCAAAATACCAATTAGAAAAACTACTAGTCATGATATATCTGTGGAATTTTGAAAAACCAAAATGGTTATCAACCTGGAATTCTGTATTTCACTGAATTATAAAAATGTTGAATAAAATCATTTTGACAGGTAAAGTCTCAGAAACTTTTGTTCCTATGCAAAGTTTTCTAGTAAGTTACTTGACGATGGAGCTCAATAAGCTCTACAGCAAACCTAAAATACAATTGAAATAGAAGACTCCAAAGGAGAGTTCAGAAATGGGAGTATCCAGAGAGGAAAAACACATCCTCCCCAAGGGGGAGGAAAGTATATTTACTAGAATAGTTATTATGCCCAAGAATTTGGAAAAAACTGAAGACTTGGTAAAGGCAAATATTGCAAAAAATAAATAAATAAGATAAGAAAAGAAGGTCATTACAAACTTCATGAAACACAAAGAGCTGCTCAAAATGACACAGAATCCTAGTTTGCTTGTTAGATGTACAGTATAGTAAAAACTTGCATAGTCACAACAATGTAAATACTGTTTACTGATCTTTGACTGTTAGAATCAATATTTAGACAAATATTTGGAGATTTAATTATGTTTTCAGAACATCATTATGGTTTTAGAACAGAATGCAAATGTTATTATATTTGACATTGTTCCATATAAAAGTAATGATGACAGAAATTGGGAAGTAGGGGGGTGGAAATGAAAGCCAAAGTAAAGAATGAGGATGCTAATATCTGCCTGCAGTAAAATGGAACATCAAGAGATACAGTTAATAGCAATTTTAATTAAAGGTATAAGTAGATCCCTAAATTGAAAAAATAACCAACTGAGAACAAAGTAGAGTAATTTAACTATATCAAAGAATGGGAGAAAGAGGAGTAGTAGAATGCTATAAATGAGCTCAATCCTCTTCTATCATAGCAGAGGATGCCCCGAATGCCTAAATTCGATAAATCAAGAAACTGTAGCATATACATAGTATTTACAGCAGAGATTTTTAACGTACACTTGGCATGAACACCATTGACAATCTGGTGAAGCCTATGGAACTGTTCTCAAAATAATATTTTAAATGCATAAAATAAAATATATAGAATTACCAAGGAAATCAATTATATTGAAACACAAAAACATTAAACAAATGTGTGATAAGGCAATAGTCTACTTTATTAATATATTAAATGAAAGATCTAATTTAGAAATAGAGGTGAAAATAAATATTTCAAGATAGATTTTTGCAACAACTTAATGTTATATGAAAATATTTCTAAATTCTATCACTGATGAAGGCATAGTACTGCTGATATCACTGTGGATTTGTTGCCTATGCTAGATTTCAATTTAGAGATTAATAAAAATAAATCTGTAATTCTTTTTTTCCCTAAGCACACAGACCTTCTGAATCCTATTTATGCACTCCACATTAAGAATTCTTGATTTAGAAGTATGAAGAAGAAATCACTATAGATGTAAAAATGTTTGCATTTGGGAAATGCCATAAGACTTATGGATATGGTAAGATATTACTGCTATGTCTGTTTAATTTTTTAAGTCACATGTAAGTTTTACTTTGAAAACAGCATTTAAAGTGCTTTGCTTAACATTTAAGAATGGACATATATGAAGCAATATATATGTGTATACATGCATATATATGTGTACATAATATATGATATAATATAATAATATGTTGGGGCTTATATTTCTTAAACCTGATTCAATTATCTTAAAATGCAAAAAAAAAAAAATCTGCACAGCAAATGAAACAACAAAATGAAGAGACAGCCCATGAATTGGGAAAAATATATTTGTAAACCATACATTGGATAAAAGGCTAACATCCAAAATATATTAAATATAAGGAGTTCAAACAACTCAATAACAAAAAAAAAATCTGATTAAAAACAAGCAATGAATCTGAACAAACATTTCTCAAAAGAAGAGATATGAACGGACAATAGATCTATTAAAAAATGTCTAACATCTCTAATCATCAGGGAAATGCAAATTAAAACCACAATGAGCAATCACCTCAAATCTGTTAGAATATCTACTATGAAAAACACAAACGAGGCCAGAAGCTGTGGATTGCACCTGTAATCTTAGCACTTTGGGAGTCCGAAGTGGGAGGATCACTTGAGGGCAGGATTTTGAAGTTGCAATGAGCTATGATCATGCCACTGCACTCCAGCCTGGGTAACAAAGCTAGACCCTATCTCTAACAATAATAATAATAATAATACAAATGATAACAAGCATTGGTGAGGATATGGAGAAAAGGGAACCCTTGTACACTCTTGGCTGGT